>MU772440.1:38827-64438 GCA_026770625.1 Nicotiana glauca
TGAGCCACCGCCTATAGTCAACGGAAATTGCTTATGGCGGCGGCCGGCATTCAATATTCGTGAGATTAATAGCAGACCTTCCTCTCTACCTCCCCATTCCAGTCCTCTTCTCCATTTCCTTCAAAACATCATGGAACCTTTTGATTCTTCGATCGAAAAATCAAAACCCTAGGGCCGCCATAATTTCCCCGGTGGCGGCGCAGCCTCTATTAAACCCTAGCATTCAGCCATGCAACCATAGCCATTCCCTTAACCCCAATCCACCATTATTTCCCCCCAAATCCTCACCAAACCAGGTCCAAATCAAATCTTAAAATGAAGAAGGAGACAATCTGGCAAGCTGTCACGTTTTCTATGAACGATACAGCTCGAGATTAGTATTGTTCATCTGTTCTCAAAGAGAACACGCGGGTAATACCAGTTTCGGGTCAAGTCAAAGTCTCCTGAGGTTGCCCAAGTTCTGTGCATGCAATTTCCTAGGTATTTTTGTTTTTGCCCCTTTCGTCTCCATCTTCTGTTTATTCGTATACTCATACCCTTCTACTTTTTCTCTTTTCTGTCTGTTTTATGATTCACCTATCCCTCTCATTTTCTTCTAAGTTTTTTTTTTACTTTAATTTCTGAGTTTGAATGGTTTGAAGTATTAAAACATTGAATATAGGTTTCTTTGGTAAGCTTTACAATTTTTATTGTAGAAGTTCTCATGAATTCTGTTGTAGTTTGTGCATATTGCCCGTTTTGATTATGGTTTGTTTTCCCAATCATATATTTGGCTCTAGTTAATTCGAAGTGTAGCTCATTGTTTTAATTTAAAAGGAGAGTTTAGTTTTTAGTTCTGAAAATAAAAAAATTTTAAAAAAAGGAAGAAAACATTCAGGTAATTCTGTTCTCCTAATTTCCAAATAAGTTTTTGATATTGTTTGGGCCTTAAGACCATTCTAGACTCCTCAAAAGGCCTATTAAGTGTTGGGTCAAACTTGACTCATCAACACTTCAATTGGGTTAATTTGACCCATGTAATTTGATGAGGGTAATTGATAGGGGTATAAAGGGTAGTTTAGGCAAATTGGTTGAGGGAATCTTAGTAACTGATTTAGAAGCTTCTAGTGGGGGGGGGGGGTCTGAATTGAATTTCAGAAGTGTGATAGTTTAACTTGGGAACCAAGTCATAAAATGAGGGACTAAAATATAAAATTAAAACCTAAAAGATACCCTACCTTTCTTGCTTATAAAGGCATCCTATTCTGAAAAAATACAGGCGACTGCAAACCTTACTATTTCATTGGAGAATTCTGTGATTCTAAAGGTTCTCACTTCTGAAATAATTCATGAATAACTAGGGGTTAAAATGAGTTGAATTTCGGTTAGTAATCAAGTGTTTAGGTCAGGTTTTGGTTGGATTTCTAATTACTGGTGTTTATCTTATACTGTTGCTGGTTCAAATTTGGTTTAAAGTCGGTTTCCTTTGGTTATTTCTGGGCTGATTTGGCTATTGATCATTATTCCTGTTACTATTTACCGTTGATCTGACCCCCTTCTATTCTATTTCTAGGTTTTTTTTTTGAACTATTATTAGTCAACGTTGTGTTACAAGTTTGAACCGGATTGAATCTTTGTGAAGATCCAATTACACAAGTTTGAATTCAAGTGGATGTATTAGCCCCAGCTATAACGTGATAAATTCTGTTACGTTAATTTTGGTTTACCATGTTTATAGTGGCTTAGCTTTCCTGTATTGGTTTATTTTCTCATGCTCTATCATTCAAATGTGCTGATCCGTTAGAATTGGTGTTTGGATACTAGGTCCTGTAATATTAAGTAGAATTTCATATGTAAATGGACTGTTAAGCATGTTATAAGGACTGACGACCTAAGTATCTTAGTTTGTTTGTTTTTCTATAGTTTGGAGTTATTATTTGGGTTTGAATATGGATTTTCGAAACTTTGATGTTAGAGGGTTTAATTAATTCATGCATGCTTATATTTGTTTCAATCAAACTTGAAGTTAGTTTGTGCTTGGTGTTCATTGTTGTTAAGCTTACTCAAATAACATGTGTAGGTTAAGGTGTCAAACTTTCAACTGGAATTCATGTCAGGGAGTGCTCCCTTTATTCTTGAAACCAAAACCATGCAATACTGTTTGTTTAAAAGTCAGGAGAGAATATTAAATTTTGGGTAACAAGGTGTCACGACCCAAACCCCGCTCTTGATGGCGCCCAATACCTTGTTAGGCAAGCCCGACTATTTCATGTTTCCATTCCAATTATAAATCCAAAATTTCCAATTTAAGCATAAACTCTTATTTTCATAATAATAATAATAAAGTGAGTGCGGAAAACAAAATAACCAAAATAACAGCCCATAAGGTTCTGGCGTCACAAGTCTGAGCCTCTAAATACAACGGAATAATATCTTATACATGTCCAGTCTAATGTAGGAGTAAAGGAAATACCAAAAGGATAGATCGGGTCCTGCGTACGCTGGCAGCTACCTCGATAACTCCAAGACTAAACTGAGCGGCAACAAGATATCAACTAGCCTCCCGGATCCCTGTATCTGCACACGAGGTGCAGGGAGTAGAGTGAGTACTCCAACTCAGTGAGTAACAGCAATAAATAATAACTGAAGGAAAGAAAACCTGTAAGAACACTATGCAGTTCTATAAATAACAGTAAGGGTAGAAGCATTTTAATAAGGGTAAAAATACAGTACCAGTCTCCTATTGTCCAACAGTTTCCAACACTGCTGCGGCGTGCAGCCCGATCCGATATTGTATATATAGTGATGCGGCGTGCAGCCCCATCCAATAATATATATATATATACACACACATATATATAATGTTGTGGCGTGCAGCCCGATCCAATATAATAGTAAACTGCGCTCACTGGGGGTGTGTGCAGATTCCGGAGGGGCTACTTCAGCCCAAGCGCTATAATACTGCGGCGTGCAGTCCGATCCATATATATATCACTGCGGCGTGCAGTCCTTCCCATATATATATCACTGCGGCGTGCAGTCCGACCCATATATATATCTCTGCGGCATGCAGTCCGATCCATATATATATCACTGCGGCGTGTAGTCCAACCCATATATATATCACTGCGACGTGCAGTCCGACCCATATATATATATCACTGCAGCGTGCAGTTTGATCCATATATATATCACTGCAGCGTACAGTCCGATCCATATATGCATATGTATATACTGTTGTGGCATGCAGCCCGATCCGGTATATAACAAATACCCTCACTATGGGGTCCTTGACCCCTCTCAGTCAATATAGACTTGGCCTCTCGGGGCCCCCCTCAGCTAAGACAGGGTATTCAACCCTAGGTATTACTCATTTAGAGTGCAATTTGCTAATACCGGTTCATATTATGTTTTACAGTTAAGGATATAACTGAGAGTATGTGTTCAACAGGTAACGTGTATTCAATTAGCTGAACAGGCACCCCTAAGGGTTATACAGATCGGCACAAGGCCCCAAACATGGCAACTAGCCCAAAATATACGGATATAAACTCAGCCTCAGTCAAGAAGTACAGTAAGCCATGAATTGGGAAGGACCAAGTCCGAATCCCTAGTAGTAATATCACCACGCTCATTGCACGGCGCGCATTTCATCTCAACATAGCACCGTATAGTGCAAATACGGGGTTTCAAACCCTCAGTATATCATTCATAACCATTACTCACCATTCGATCAAAAACCTGACCAAACGACGTCCGAATGACCTAAAATTTTGCACACATATCCAAAATCACCTACCGAAGCTACTGAAACTCTCGGAATTTTATTCCGACCCTCGGATCAAAATCTCACCTATCAACCGGAATTCGCCAAAATTCCAACTTCGCCAATTCAAGCCTATTTCTACGGTGGACTTCTAAATTCGATTCTAATCGCTCCCTTAAGTCACAAATCATCCTCCGAAGCTAACCGAATCACCGGAATTCCCATCCGAGCCCTCTAACCACATAGTCAACTTCCGGTTAAATTTTCTAAACAAACTTCCTTCTAAGAGGCTATGTTCCTCGTTTTCAACTAAAACCAACTCGATTACACCTGATACCAATATTGAAACATGAAGCAACACAATAAGGGGGAAACGGGGCAGTAACTCACGTGACGACGGGCCGGGTCGTCACATCCTCCCCAACTAAAACAAACGCTCGTCCTCGAGCGGGTCAAGAAACATACCTGGAGTCTCAAATAGGTGGGGATATCTACTCCGCATCTCCTGCTCGGTCTCCCAAGTAGCCTCCTCCACGGGCCGACCTCTCCACTGCACCTTTACTGAAGCAATATCCTTGGACCTCAACTTTCGAACCTGTCGACCCAAAATAGCCACCGCCTCTACATGATATGATAAATCATCATCCAGCTGAATCTTGTTGAAATCCAACACATGAGATGGATCCCCAACATACTGTCGGAGCATAGACACATGGAATACTGGATGCACACTAGACAAGCTGGGTGGCAAAGCTGGCTCATATGCCACCTCTCCAATCCTCCTGAGTATCTCAAAAGGGCCAATGAACCTCGGACTCAGCTTCCCTTTCTTCCCAAACCGCATAACACCCTTCATGGGCGAAACCTTCAACAAGACCTTCTAGCCTACCATATATGACATATCACGAACCTTCCGATCCACATAACTCTTCTGGCGAGATTGTGGTGTACGAAGCCTCTCCTGGATCAACTTCACTCTCTCTAAAGCATCCTGAACCATCTCAGTCCCTAACAATCTTGCCTCGCCAGGCTCGAACCATCCAACAGGAGATCTACACCGTCTACCATACAATGCCTTATACGGGGCCATCTGAATACTCGACTAATAAGTGTTGTTGTAGGCAAACTCTGCAAGCGGCAAAAAGTCATCCCATGAACCTCCGAAATCGATAACACAGGCACGCAACATATCCTCCATGATCTGAATAGTGCGCTCAGATTGTCCGTCCGTCTGAAGATAGAATGTTGTGCTCAACTCAACCTGCGTACCCAACTCCTGCTGAAATACCCTCCAGAACTGAGAAGTGAACTTTGTACCTCTATCTGAGATAATAGACACTGGAACTCCATGCAACCTGACAATCTCCCGAATAAAGATCCCTACCAGCCGCTCCGATGAGTAAGTAGTACATACTGGAATGAAGTGCGCGGATTTGGTTAGTCGATCAACAATCACCCAAACTGAATCAAACTTCCTCGAAGTACGAGGGAGACCACTCACGAAATCCATAGTAATCTTCTCCCATTTCCACTCAGGAATAACCATACACTGAAGAACACCGCCCGATCTCTGATGCTCGTACTTGACCTGCTGACAGTTGAGGCATCGGGCTACATAACTCACAATATCCTTCTTCATCCTCCTCCACCATTAGTGCTATCTCAAGTCCCGGTACATCTTCGCAGCACCCGGATGAATGGAGTACCGCGAGCTGTGAGCCTCCTCTAGTATCATCTCTCGAAGTCCATCTACATTGGGCATGCAAATCCGGACCTGCATCCGCAACACACCATCACCATGAATAATCACATCCCTGGCATCATCGTGCTGAACCCTGTCCTTGAGGACAAGCAAATGTGGATCATCATACTACCGCTCTCTGATGAGATCATACAAGGAGGATCGAGAAACAACACAAGCCAACACCCGACTCGGCTCTGAAATATCCAATCTCACTATCCGATTAGCCAACGCCCGAACATCCGCTGCGAAGGGTCTCTCCCCAACTGGAATATATGCCAAGCTGCCCATACTAACTGCCTTCCGGCTCAAAGCATCAGCCACTACATTGGCCTTCCCCGGATGATACAATATGGTAATGTTATAATCCTTAAGCAACTAAAGCCACCTCCGCTGTCTCAAATTAAGATCTTTCTGCTTGAACAGATGCTGAAGGCTGCGATGATCAGTATACACCTCACAAGAAACACCATACAAGTAGTGCCTCCAAATCTTCAGAGCATGAACTATAGCTGCTAACTCCAAATCGTGCACAAGGTAGTTCTTCTCATGGGGCTTCAACTGACGAGAAGCATATGCAATAACCCTACCCTCCTGCATCAGCACACATCCGATGCCAACTCTCGAGGCATCACAATACACGGTGTAGGAACCTGAAGCTGCTGGCAATATCAAAACTGGAGCCGTGGTCAATGTTGTCTTGAGCTTTTGAAAGCTCTCCTCACACTCCTCGGACCATATAAATGGAGCACCCTTCTGAGTCAACCTGGTCAAGGGTAATGCAATAGAAGAGAATCCCTAAACAAACCGGCGGTAATATCCTACCAACCCAAGGAAACTACGGATCTAAGTGGCTGAGGTCGGTCTAGGCCAGCTCTGCACCGCCTCTATCTTCTTCGGATCCACCTGTATACTATCACTGGACACCACGTGTCCCAGAAAAGCCACAGACTCAAGCCAGAATTCACACTTGGAGAACTTTGCATAAAGCGTCTCCTCCTTCAGCCTCTGCAATACCACTCTCAACTGCTGAGCATGCTCCTTCTGGCTACGAGAGTACACCAGGATGTCATCAATAAACATAATCACAAAGGAATCCAGATACGGCCGGAACACGCTGTTCATCAAATGCATGAACGCGGCTGGGGCATTAGTCAGCCCAAAAGACATAACTAGAAAGTCATAATACCCATATCTCGTCCTGAAAGCTGTCTTCATGATATCGGAGTCCCTAATCTTTAGCTGGTGATAGCCTGAACGAAGATCAATCTTCGAGAATACCCTTGCTCCCTGGAGCTGATCAAACAAATCATCAATGCGCGGTAGAGGATACTTGTTCTTCACCGTTACCTTGTTCAACTGCCTGTAATCAATACACATCCTCATTGAGCCATCTTTCTTCTTGACAAACAAGACCGGTGCAACCCACGGTGACACACTCGGTCGAATGAACCCTTTATCTAGGAGTTCCTGAAGTTGCTCCTTCAATTCCTTTAACTCAGTTGGTGCCATACGATAAGGAGGAATAGAGATAGGCTGAGTGCCCGACACCAAATCAATACCAAAATCAATATCCATGTCCGGCAGGTCCGAAGGGAACACATCCGGAAAATCCCTCACAACGGGAACAAAATCAAGGCTGGGAGTCTCAGCTCCAACATCCCTCACAAATGCCAAATACGATAAAAATCCCTTCCCAACCATCCGCTGGGCCTTTAAGAAAGAAATTACCCTGCTGGGTACATAATCAGTCATACCACGCCACTCGATCTTCGGAATACCCGCCATAGCCAAAACGACTGTCTTAGCGTGACAGTCTAGAATAGAATGGCACGGAGATAGCCAATCCATGCCCAGAATAACACCAAAATCAACCATGCTCAATAGCAGTAAGTCAGCTCGGGTCTCCAGACCCCCAATTGTAACAAGACAGGACCGATATACATGGTCCACAATGATAGTATCGCCCACCGGGGTAGATATGTGCACAGGTAACGCAAGACACCCTCAGGTCATCCCCAAATGATGAGCAAAGTATGAAGATACAAAGGAATATGTGGAGCCAGGATCAAATAGAACTGAGGCATCCCTGTGGCAGACTGAAATAACACCTGTGATAACAGCATCCAAAGTAACAGCTTCTGAACGGCCCTGAAAAGCATAGAATCGAGCCTAACCACCACCCGATCGGCCTCCCCCTTTAGGGCGACCCCTAGCTACCTGACCCCCACCCCTAGCTGGCGGGGCGGGTGCTGAAGATACTGGGCCAGAAGATGAGGGTTGGCCCCTCAGCTGAGACGAACTGGACGCACGGCGGGGACACTCCCTCCGTATATGCCCGAACTCACCACACTCATAACAACTCCCGGGTGCTGGTAACTGGGACTGATGGGAACCCCTCGTGCCAAAGTGGCTAGCTGATGCACTCGGTTGGGATGAACCCTGAACTGATGGGGCATGGGACGAACTCTGCGTTGGAAGTGCACTAAGAGATGGCTGACTCTACTGAGAGCCCTGATAACCCCGACTAGAAGATGACACACGATACTCTGAGCGAGCTGACTGATGAGGCCTGGAAGATCGACCTCTGCTCTGCTGAACCTGGCCCCTAGACGGAGCACCACTGAAGCTACCTGATCCTCGAGGCCTCTTGGCCTCCCTCTCCTCTCTCTCCTGACGGCGAGCCATCTTAATATCACGAGCAATATCCACTGCATCCTCAAAGGTATGACTCAGGACCCTCTCTCGAGTCATCAAAATACGGATAGGATAAATAAGACCGTCCACAAATTGCCTGATCCTCTCCTGATAAGTAGGAACCATCCAAGGAGCATAGCGAGCTAACTCTAAGAATCTCACCTCATACTGCATCACAGACATATCTCCCTGACGGAGCCACTCAAACTGCCTACGCAGCTCCTCTCTCTGCGACCGTGGTAGCCACTTCTCCAGAAAAATAGTAGAGAACTCCTGCCATGTCAATGGTGCTGCACCTGCCGACCTGCGCCGCTCATATGCCTCCCACCATGTGAAGGCTGCTCTGTGGAACTGAAAAGTAGTAAATGATACACCACTCAACTCTAGGATCCCTGCTGTATGGAGCATACGTCGACACCTGCCGAGTAAACCCTGGGCGTCCTTGCCCGGAATGCCACTGAATGTAGGAGGTGAAAGCCTGCTGAACCTCTCAAGACGACGCTGCTCATCGTCTGTATAACTGGAACCATAACATCCTGAACTGGTGCAACCGGCTGAACTGGGGCTACTGGCTGGACTGGGGCAACCTGCTAAACTGGTGGCACCTCTGGTGTCTGTAGACCCTGCACTACCTGCTCTGGAGTGCGAGCTGTGGGGGTCTGATCACCACCCCCGATCTGAGATGTAGCTACTGCGGTAGTGGCCGAGACTACCTGTGCCAGGCCAGTGCAGACCGATAAAATCTGAGCTAAGGCCTCCTGAAGACCCGGAATCACAATAGGCACCGCTGGTTCCTAAGAAGGTGCTGCTGGAGTCTCAGCTGGAGGCTGATCCTGAATAGGGGCAACTGGTGGGTCCACTGGTGCTGCCCCTGCTGCTCTACCTCGACCACGACCACGGCCGTGTCCACGACCTCTAATGGGTGGCACCGGTGGTCGTCTGCCATATCTGGTAGTACGTGTTCTTGCCATCTGCGAGAGAATAGAGTACATAAATTTAGTTCTCGGATCAACAAAGTCGCACGACAAGAATTCCAAAAATATGAAGTATTTCCTAAGGGTTCTGCAGTCTCTCGAGGATAAGTACAGACATCTCCGTACCAATCCGCGAGACTCTACTAAACAGGCCCATGACTCGCGAGACCTGGTAACCTAGGCTCTGATACCAACTTATCACGACCCAAACCCCGGTCGTGATGGCGCCCAACACCTTGTTAGGAAAGCCCGACCATTTCACGTTTCCATTCCAATTATTAATCCAAAATTTCCAATTTAAGCATAAACTCTTGTTTTCATAATAATAATAAAGTGAGTGCGGAAAACAAAATAACCGAAATAACAGCCCATAAGGTTCTGGCGTCACAAGTCTGAGCCTCTAAATACAACGGAATAATATGCTATACATGTCCAGTCTAATGCAGGAGTAAAGGAAATATCAAAAGGAGAGATCGGGTCCTGCGGACGCCGGCAGCTACCTCGATAACTCCGAGACTAAACTGAGTGGCAACAAGATATCAACTAGCCTCCTGGATCCCTGTATCTGCACATAAGGTGCAGGCAGTAGAGTGAGTACTCCAACTCAGTGAGTAACAGCAATAAATAATAACTGAAGGAAAGAAAACCTGTAAGAACACTATGCAGTTCTATAAATAACAGTACGGGTATGAGCATTTTAATAAGGGGAAAAATCCATTACCAATCTCCTACTGTCCAACAGTTTCCAACACTGCTGCGGCGTGCAGCCCGATCCAATAATATATATATATATATATATATAATGCTACGACGTGCAGCCCGATCCAATATAATAGTAAACTACACTTACTGGGGGTATGTGCAGACTCCAGAGGGGCTCCTTCAGCCCAAGCGCTATAATATTGCGGCGTGCAGTCCGATCCATATATATATCACTGCGGCGTGCAGTCCGACCCATATATATATCACTGCGGCGTGTAGTCCGACCCATATATATATTATTGCAGCATGCAGTCCGATCCATATATATATCACTACGGCATACAAACCGACCCATATATATATCACTGCGGCATGCAGTCCGACCCATATATATATCACTGCGGCGTGCAGTCCGACCCATATATATATCACTGCGGCGTGCAGTCCGATCCAAATATATATCATTGTGGCGTGCAGTCCAATCCATATATGCATATGTATATGCATATACTGCTGCGGCGTGTAGCGCGATCCTGTATATAACAAATTCCCTCACTATGGGGTCCTTGACCCCTCTCAGTCAATATAGACTTGGCCTCTCGGGCCCTCCCCCCAGCTAAGACAGGGTATTCAACCCTAGGTATTACTCAGTTAGAGTGCAATTTGCTAATACCGGTTCATATTATGTTTTACAGGTAAGGATATAACTGAGAGTATGTGTTCAACAGGTAACATATGGTCAATTAGCTCAACAGGCTCCCCTAAGGGTTATATAGATCGGCACAAGGCCCCAAACATGGCAACTAGCCCAAAATATACGGATATAAACTCAGACTCAGTCAAGAAGTACAGTAAGCCATGAATAGGGAAAGACCAAGTCCGAATCCCCAGCAGTAATATCACCACGCTCATTATGAGGCGCGCATTTCATCTCAACATAGCACCGTATAGTGCAAATACGGGGTTTCAAACCCTCAGTATATCATTTATAACCATTACTCACCATCCGATCAAAAACCCGATCAAACGACGTCCGAATGACTTGAAATTTTGCACACATATCCAAAATCACCTAACGAAGCTACTGAAACTCTCGGAATTTTATTCCGACCCTGGGATCAAAATCTCACCTATCAACCGGAATTCGCCAAAATTCCAACTTCGCCAATTCAAGCCTATTTCTACACCGGACATCTAAATTCGATTCCAATCGCTCCCCTAAGTCACAAATCATCCTCCGAAGCTAACAGAATCACCAAAATTCCCATCCGAGCCCTCTAACCACATATTCAACTTCCGGTTGACTTTTCTAAACAAACTTCCTTCTAAGAGGCTATGTGCCTTGTTTTCAACTAAAACTAACTCGATTACACCCGATAAACTCTAATACCGATATTGAAACATGAAGCAACATAATAAGGGGGAAATGGGGCGGTAACTCATGTGACGACGGGCCTGGTCGTCACACAAGGTGATAGTGAATAAGTCATCATAGGATAATACCCTTATTATTAATATGGTTTTACATCAAAATGCATTTTGATCATGCTTAAGGATAATTAATTTTGGTTTTATCATTTCTGGAATATTTTGAAGCATTGTGGTTATGATTGTGGTTAGAATAATTTGGATCACAAAATTGGGCTGTAGCGTGTGGCCCAATAACTCTAAGGGTGTATATTGACGCATCTGTTCTTCTTGGCTTCAGGTAAGCCCATTTTTTCTTTTGTGAGTATGGGCGTCTGAGTTTTGATTTGGGCCTTTTGAAGACTCTGGACCATAATTCCACTTGATTCGAAATTGCCAGCTTCATCATTTGGGTGGCTTAAGAATTTTAGTTGGACAGCCCCATCATGCAGTTGGGCTCACACTGGGCCTAATTGAGGCAACCTTTGCTCTTTAAACAATCAACTCGCTTGAGAGTTGAATTGAAACCCATTTTCTTTAAATGATTAACATTATCTCTTAAGCCATGCAGAGAAATTCTAATTATTTTAGAGACCTTATAAGTGAAATAATTTGAAGTGCACCGCGCCAAATAAAATGGCAATTACGTGGCCTTCTTTTTAATTGGCTTTAAACTCAACCTTAGAATTCGAGGCATGACATTTAGCAAATTACATGGCCCTCGCCAAGTGCAAACACGTAGTTGTTTTAGGCACGTATTTTAATAATCTACCTTCCTAAACTCGGGTGCACATTTATGTGACCCAAATCCAAATCTCAACGATGTTAAAATATGTGAAAAACCACGAATGCATTTATGTGACATAGTTCGAGACGTGTTTTAATAGCGTTGCAATTTTCTCTAAAAAATGAATAAAAACTGTTCCAACTAAAATATGCATATAGGTTCATAATTGTAAAAAATCAGATAACTAAGCCGAATATAATAGTTGAGTAACTGTGCTAGAACCACGGAACCAGGGAATGCCTAACACCTTCTTCTGGGTTAACAGAATTTCTTACTCGGATTTCTGGTTCGCGGACTGTTAAACAGAGTTATTATTTTTCTCGATTCGGGATTTTAAACCGGTGACTTGGGATACCATAAATCTTCCAAGTGGTGACTCTGAATCTCTTAATAAATAATCCTATTTCTATTGTCACTACAAGTTGGAAATAACTCCTTTTATTATATCCTTCACGGGGCGTAGTAGAAAAAGGAGGTGTGACAACTCTGGCGAGACTGCTGGGGACAAGAACCCAGAACTTCGGTTCAGGGTTCAAAATTTAAACTTAGATAAATTGTTGTATTTGGCTTTATCTGTTATTTGATTTTATTACATATTTGGGCCTAATGTGCAAAATGTTGCTTTTTACCGCTTTGATATTATCTGAACTATATATATAAAACTGTTACGAAGCCCTTCTCTTCTCACCTCCAGGGATGTGCTCGCTGGTTGAGACTCCCTATTCTATTAGTGTCATACCTTGAAATAAGAAAGAGGCTCGGACAAGTTACTAAGCCGGATGGCCTTTCGGTTCACGGTATGTAGCCCTCTCCTCGACTTAAGTTGTCCGCTCCGTTACACAGTCTAGATACCCAGGTTTTGAACCTAGATTAACTCAACCTCATGCTGGATCCCTCGTAGGAACGCTTGTTTGCATCATGTGCATTTGACTTAGGGGACTCAACACAGGAGTTGGGTCCGTTTAGGACAGGTGTACCCGAAATAACAGACCATCCTGATGCATCCTACTTGTGCATTTATCTATTTTGGATTTGTATTGATGACCGGCTTTTAAATAAAAGGGGAGATTTTGAACAAAAGAAAATAGCAGTGTGAGGGTTAAGAGAGGTAATTAACTGTTTTGAAAGAAAAACCAATGTCCGAGTTGTTTTAAAACTCTACCGAATTTTTGAGAAAAATGAAGAAAAATGAAAAGGTTTTGTTTTCTAAAAGAGTTATTTTTGTTTTATTTGCCCGAACTATGCCAGTTTGATTCCCATATGGCGTGGGATACGTAGGAAACCCCCATCGGGTCCCACTTCCACTTTGCAAAAAAAGCCTAAAAAGAAAAAAAAAATTTATGGTAAATAAGTAAGGTGATGTCGTTCTTGTCAAAATTAGCCAAATGTCTCTAAAAGAGCGCGGGAAGGCTATTTTTGCAAGAACATCCACTTTTGGTCATTTTTTAAATTTGGGTCAGTTAGCGAGCACAACCTTAAAATCTTCCTCCCTGAAGTGCTGAAAGGCCGTATTTGCAAAATTTGTAAAGCTGGGTTTTAGTTCAAGATAAACTTTTGAAAATTGGTTTTGTTCCCTTTGAGTCAAAATTAGTCATAATTTTCTTTGAATCACCTTAATAAATGTGCATGATGAGCACAATTCAAAATGAACCTTTCTCAATCATGAACAAAATTCTCTTGGAGTTGCATTTGTGGTGGAATGATCTAGGTGAAGAAGGGCAAAACAAGGTCAAGAAATATTTGGGAGGTCTTACCGGTCTGTTAGAGATTAGGCCCAGGGGAGACATCATAAGGGCATTGGTTACACACTGGTACCCTGCACACAACGTGTTCCATTTTTCAGATTTTGATGTCACTCCGACTTTAGAAGAAATAGCTAGGTACATTGGGAGTACTGGGGTTCCTTTAAGACACAAGTACTTGGTTGCCCCAAGAACCGTAGCTGTGCACAGATTTTTAAGTTCGCTGAAGATAAGAAGGGGGGTCCACAACCCAGATTTGGCAACTGGCTTTTGTACTCCACAATTTATATACCAGAGATATGGCCATATAGGGGTGTTCAACAATCCTAAAAAAAAAATATGCAGCAAAGGAAACCGCCTCAAATGGGAATAACATACACGTGTTGCTTTTAAGGTGGTCTTCTTGGGGCTTCTGGTGTTCCCTAGGAAAGATGGAAATATTGACATAAAAATAGTTGGGTTGTCAGCACTTTACTCACCCCAGCCAAAAGTACGCTAAAATCTTTCGCGCTCTGACCGCCTGCAAAGTCGGAGGAAACTTTTTTGAGGGGTGCAACTTATTGTTGCAAATGTGGATAATCGAATACCTATGCCATCATCCTCAATTCATAAGTCATGGGTCAACAGAGAAGACATGCATAGAGGAATTTTATACGAGGACCGATGGGATCAGCTTGCCTGAAGGGGTCATAGGATGGATATCATACTTCTGGTCCATCATTGCCAGCCAAATAGAGTGGACGTTCGGATGATTGCCTGTGGATGAGATCATATATATGGCAGATAGTGGGCCTCACTTCCTCTTGATGGTCTTAGGAGCATCCGGCCTTACGCTCCGTATCGGGTTTTAAGACAGATCGATAGATGCCAAATAGTGCGAAAAGACGAAGATCTTAGCACGCAAGTAGTTGAGATTGGTCCTGATGGCAAGTTTCCTAAAGCAGCAGTCTGCCAGATTTGGAGTGAGTGTCAATAATTGGTGGCAAATACCTGTGTACGGGATCGATCCAAAGGGGTGATGTCACCCCGGTACCATGCTTGGTATAGAAGGGAAATTTCATTTGGGAGGCTGGCCAAAAGGCCCGACCTTCAAGATTTTGTCGAGTCATCACAGGAACAGTGGGCTTGGTTGGCCAAAGAGAATGAATACAGGGCCAAAATAGGAGAGCTTGAAAAGCAGGTCCGAGACCTTTAATTTGAAAACAGTTTGTAAGCTGCAGCCGACGAAAATAAGAAACTAGCCAAAGAAAATGAAGCCTTGCGAGCCCAAATTCAAAAGATAAAGGTAGCAGCCGAAAATCCCGCCAGAAATGTGAAGGATGAAAAACTTATAAAGAACCTTAGGCAAAAAGTGGATGATTATAGTTTTTATTTGAACAAAGTGGAGAATGAGTTGGCAAGGGCGCGAGCACAATTGGCTAAGAATGCAGAAGAAAGAGCATGCCTTGTTAGATGGTTAAAAGGGCAATATGACGATGAGGTTGCGGGGTTAAAGAAAAGGGTCATCACTGTCGAGAACAAAATAATCAAACAAGCCAAGGGTTTTAAAGCTAAAAGGGAACAGTTTTATGATCTTATGGCTTAGATGGAGAAAGAAGTACAATAGCTGCAACATCAATTTCCACGACACTCAGGTATTAGAGGCCCATAATCAGCAGGTCGGGCATCTACTTCAGGAGAAGGGTAGGATCAGAGAGAGGATCAGGGCCATTGCTGATTATAATTTTGTGAAGTGCCAAGCATGTGAGAATATGACCTATATCACTTTCTTTGCAGCAGTGATGACATTTGTTCGACAAATCATTAGTGATATAGAGAGGATACAAGGGGATCTTGCACATAGGCCCGCAGCGAGGCCGAATGACGCCCCGGAGGCACCAGGAGTTTTTGAAGCATAAATGTGTTCGTGATTGTTTAGTCTATACTTTTCTGCTTTTAAAGTCTGTCACTTAAGTTAGAGTCGGTAGTTCTTTGAGTCAGTATTTTCATCTTTTTAGAGTCTGTTAGTTGCTTCTGAGTCTTGAGTTTTATTATTGTAATCGAAGTATTTGTTTTCTATGAAAAATCGAAAATCCCAAAATATTTTTTGTTATTCATTTTTCGTTTATATCTCCCAAACTACGAGAACCTGATTCTTGTCTCTCGGGGCAGGATATGTACGTAACCCACATAGGGTCCAGTCTTTCTAGTAAATTTTAGGTTCTTGGGTTTGCGTGGTTTTAGCCAAATTTTACACTTCTAGCCACCTTTTGGCCAAATAAGTTATTTTGCAAAAATAGTCTCAATTATGTCTTGCATGTGTCTAATAGGGGGTGTTATTATCTTACATAGTGTTGGTTAACGTTTTCTCGTACAGGTGTGGGTCTACTTACCGGAGTTGGAGCATGACAAAGCCTAGTACATCCAGTCAGGATCGCTCATTTAGAAGTGGATTAAAAGAAGATTTTCTTTTTTTTTGTGTGTGTGTTTTGAGTCTATTTTTTTATTTTATATCGTCTTTTACTTTTTAGTTTTGAATATAAATGTAGAGTTTTATTATTATTATTGTACTTTCTATTTTGCATTTGAAAAGGTGTGTAATAAATCAAAAATCCAAAAAAAAAAGAATTGCATTTTATATTTCCATTAGGAATTTTCTTTAGAATACTAATTGTAGAAATGAAAAAAATATATATTTTGAGGTGGTTTTTCATTTATGCAATTAATATCTAGGACTTAAAATAAATATTATTTTTATATTTCCTTTACTATATTCAGACCAAAATTCAAAAAGAGAATTTTCTCTTAGTACTTCTTTAAAAGCTTTCTTTAAGGTGTTAATTCCAAAATCCAAAAAGATTTTCTTTTGAGGTGTTTCTTTGGGGAATTAGTGAAAAATGAAAAATAAAAAAAATCTTTTATTTTCATTAGAACTTTAGGATATTGTACATAGAAGAAAAAAGACAGCACACTCTATCTTTGGTTTATTTTCAGAATTTCACTTTTAGGTAATCAAAATTGAAATTCAAAAATATTTTTGCTTGTTTTGAAATCTTGCATCAGGATATCAAATGAAAATTCAAAATATGTTTCTGTGGTTTATTCTTGAAATTTCCTTCTTAAAAAAAATCAAAAAATATTTTTCTCTTCTAGGATATTTCCTCAATAGAGTATGTTTCAAAAGGAAAAAGAAAAAGAAAATAATAAATCCGTTAAGCTTCAGTTTAGAATAGGTCATAGAACATCAAGTCTAGAAAAAAAATGGTTTTGCTTCTTTTATTTCTCTTTCTTATCAGAGTAGTCATCAAGGTAAAAAAAAAAGAAAAAAAAAGAAAGGAAAAGAAAAAAAGAACGTTGGTTTGTTTACTTTACTCATGATCTTCCCGAACCACGCAAAAATCTGATTCATGCGGGGACATGATACGTAGGCAACCTACATAGGGTTCGATCAAACTATTTTTTTAATTATTAAAAGAAAAGAAAGAAAAAAAGGAAAAAAAGGAAAAATCAAGCAAAAATAAAAGAGAGAAAAAGAAAGAAAACTTGGTGAAATTATGTGAGGTGAGAAATAAGAAGGAAGAAAAAGAGCGATAATCGGAAAGAAAATGAGCAAGCAATTGCTAGAAAAGCAAAGAAAAGAGAGGTTGAAATGAACAAATTAGGATGATGCCAACTGACCTTTGTACCCTCGAAGTCATGTTTGAATCAATAACTATGGCTAGGTGCATTTGCACATAAAGTGAGATTATCTATGTTAAATTTCTTAACGCTAATGTAATGGCTTTATTTTGTTATATAAATAGCATAAGGGTGGTTGGTTTGTGGTTTTAAGAGTGTTAACTCTTCTCTACAACATAAAATCAAAAGGCAATGGTAGACAACAACAAAACTGAGTTGGTTGATACGGGTGCCTGAAAGCATTTGGTTGAACATGAGATTAGTTTGACTGATGAGGTAAGGATGTTGAGACAACATATGACAGACATGTATCAGGCCTAGATGAATGGGAAGGCACCACCCCTGCCACCACCTAGCTTCTTTGATGCTACCTTTATCCAAGATTTGGCACTTCCCAACCCCCCCTCCCCCCCAGTAGCTCCATCACCATCCTCCAACTATCTTTTCCCATAAGTGCCCTCCTGTCACATCTACCAGCCCCAACAATGAATACCCACTCAAAGCTCATGATGCCCAATATTACTCCTCAGATGTTGCCCACAAGGTTCCTGACTCATACAAGATGAGCCATCGGGATAGGCTTCATGCTAAAAATGAAAAGGTCACAGGAAAAGAAGGACAAGATGAGATATCCAATAGGCTGAGAGGCATAGAACAATCCTTGAAGAACAAGCAAGGAATGGGAGACCAGGGTAGCATAGAAAGAACTATCTGTGTCCCCGGACATTCGCCTGCCCGCGGGGTTCAAAGTGAAAAAATTTAACTTGTATGATGGGTGTGGAGATCCAGTAGCCCACCTAAGGGTCTATTGTAGTGAAATGAGAAGCGTTGGAGGGAAATATGACATGTTGATGGCATATTTCAGTAAGAGCCTAACTGAGACAGCTTTGGACTGGCATACTCGGCAAGATGTCATTAAATGGCCTACTTTGGGTGACATGGCTCAAGATTTTGTTCGGTCCTTTCAATACAAGTCAGGCGTTACCCTAGACCGCTCCTCCCTATCTAAAATGGAAAAGAAGCCGGAGGAAAGCTTTAGGGAGTTTGGACTCAGATGGAGGGAGCAAGTTGTTCGAGTCAGTGCCTCGATTGGTGAGGAAGAAATGGTTGAGCTTTTCCTATAGGCCCAAGGGCCCACACACTTCAGTCATTTGATCCTGACCTTGGTTAAGCCTTTTAATGATGTATTAAAAATGGGGGAGCTAGTAGAAGAGGGAATCAAGTCAGGCAAAATCATGAGTTGTTCGAAAGACATTCAGAACAACATGGCAAACTTGGGTAGAAGAAAGAGAAACAGAAAAGATGATCCGATGGGCTTTCTTGGTAAACACGTCCAGCCTCGACATCGTCCCCGTGGATATCCTTGTACACCAGGTGACCCTCCCCAATTCCACTTCTCTCCACAAAACTCCCAAAGTCTTACATCACTTTCCCAGTACCCAGCTCCCCAAAATGCCTATCTACCCCCACGGGCCTATTGAAAACCCCCTGGATCAGGTTTTCGGCTCAATCAAGCATAAAAGAACAGAGGTTGGGGAAGAACAAAACCTACACTCCATTGGGGGAGTCATATGCCAGTTTATTCCAAAGTCTAAGGAAATTGGACATGTTGAAGCCGATCCAGATAAAAATGCCAAACCATCTTCCAAAGAAGTTTGATTTTTATCAAAGGTGTGCATATTGCTCAGATGCCCCGGGGCATGACATAGAGAAGTGTTGGAATCTGAAGAATGCGATTCAGAAGCTTATTAATGCAGGCGACATTGTCGTAAAAATCCAAATACAGCAGACACTAGCCAAAGTCCATCATTTGTGCATAATGAGACGCATATAGCAGGTATGATTTATTTTGAAAAGGAATATGAGAATTCTTCTGGGAGCCTTGGAGGCCCACGTACTACTAAGCTTTCAACGCTATCAGGGGTTGATCTTAAGAACGAGCCGGCAAAAGGAACCCAAAAGCAACTTGTTATGAACAATGTGATGAAGACTTGTGAAGTTCCTAGTATTGTTGATGCAGAATTCGGTGGCCAAGATACCGTGCTTGGTAATATGAAAGATGCTCCATTGCTTGGTCAGTCGGAGAAGAGCTTTGGTGGCTTAGTTTGTTGTCATTTCTGTTGTCCGGGTTATTTTAGGGTTGTAATGCGGATATTGTCTTGTGACTCAAACCTTTCTATCCTTTTATATTGTCTAGTTCCTTTAGTTGTAGTATCTCATTTCGTGTTATCTCGGTTTGTTTTAGGGTTGTACCCCAGTTTATGTTGCTTGTTTTGTTGTTTAAAACCTTCCATCATCTGCTATTGCAATTCTCTATTTTCTGTCATTTCTAGTCATTTTTGTTTAGTTCTCTTCTCCTTTTAAAATTGTTTTCATGCTTGTTCTAGTGACATGACATGCACGCATAATTATCAGCCTGGTTATAAAAGTCAGTTTAGACATGAAGCAATGAAAATTGAAGATTATAGGGGCATTTAAGAAAAATAAGTAAAGGCACTTTGAGTACATTCGAGCCCGAATTGTATGAAACTGGGGCAGATGGAACATAAAGAAACCCTATTGAAATGTATCATGCCACATCAGGATGAAGCTAAAGGCAAGTCTTTCCAAACTAACGGGGGCCGTTCGTGGCAATGAGAGGGAGAGTGTTGTCCAATGGTGCTTTTAACAAATGTAGAAGGCGAATGTGTGGATATGGTTATAAAGCCTAGTACAATCAAAAGATATTACGAATGTTTTCCTTGGTTTGTTTAAATGTGTTTTTTGTACTTGGAATGTTTTGAAGATTTGAATGACGAAGGCATTTTGTTCTGCTATCTAAACACTTTATCCTTTGTTACCCCCTTTCAGCCTTATTTATTTTCTTTCACACCCCTCTTTTAGAATCAGTAGCAAAGATCAGAAACACAAGCGTGAAAGATAAGTAAAGGAAGATGAAAAGAGAGAGAAGAAAAAGAAGAAGAAAAAAAAAGAAGAAAAAAGGAGAAAAAGAAAGAAAAGGAAAAATACCAAAAACAAAAGTAGTCTCATGAACTACGTTCGACCTGATTCCTTTTAAGGATACATAGACAGCCTCAGGGTTCAGTCTCATCAAAATAAAGATCGATAAGTCCCCAAGCAAGAAACTACGGCAGAAGTTGCGGTTGTTGTAAGAAATTTGATTCCAAAAGTTGTAATTTTAAACCCATTTGAATCGATTTGAGCCTTTAATACCCTTTCTTCCTAACCCTATCCAAAAGCCCACGTTACGGTCCAAAGAAAGACCTTCTGATCCGTCTTCAAGAGATGCCAAGTCGAGCAAGTAGAGGTGATTCATGTCAAGGGCAACACTCCGGTCCAAGCAGAAAAAATAATAAAAATGAGAGAGTCTTATTGGTGAAAACCCTCACGGCCACCATAAAGCGACGGGAGCTAAGAGAAATCAAAAATAAGAGATTCTTATTGGTGAAAACCTTCACGGGCACCATGAGGCGACCCTAAGTTGAGAGAAAGACCGAAATGAGAGAGGCTTGATGGTGAAAACCCTTCGGGCACTACAAGTCGAATAAGGATTGCAAATTAGATTAGATGATCAGAGCATTGAAGCCTAGTTTCATGGTTTGGGTGGTATAACAAGAGTTGAACATCAGGCTTGCTTGACGAATAGTCCGCATGTGAATGTCATGGTCATTAGAGTTGGTACCCACATCTGATAGGTTTCTACTTTGTAGTTCTTTTTGGTAGGAATCATCTCTTTCCATTTTCATCTAGTCTGTTCCTTTTGTCTTGTCTATTTCCTCTTCCTAAGTCTGTTTGGTCGGAACAAGTGAGAAATGACTTCAAAATCTGCCACTAGCTTTGTGATTGCACAAAATGAGATCTGGTTAACATATCAAAGCGTCATAAATTAGGAAAGAACAGCAAGCACACTAAGCTGGTAACAATCAACATACTTTGGGATCCTTGCGAAATACAAAGGTTTGGTACATATCAATTCATGAACAATGCAACAAGATGGAAGGTTCTTGGTGAACGAATCAGAGATATTTTCTATGGTAGGATTGACAAAAGGTGATTGACCAGTGACAAGCAGGAACTTCAAGTGGAAATCAAAATTATCAGGGCGAGTGAAGGAACAATAGACCTCAAGGCCAAAGCCAGTGGGTTGAGACTAGAAAGAACAACATGAAAAATGAGTGGGTGACAATTGTCATGCTTTGAGATTCATGTGAAGGACAAGGGGTTGGTAAATGTCAGTTCAGGAGCAATGCAATAGATAGAAGGTATTGGGTTTGAACGAAGAAGAGGTATTTCCTGTGTTAAGGGTGACAAAGGAAGTGGTTAGTCAAGGAACAAGCAAAGTCTTCGGATAGAAATCAATTATCATGACAAGTGAAGGAGCAACAGACCTCAAGGCCAAGGCCAGTGGTTTAAGTCAATAAAAAACAACACACACATGGAGTGGGGGTATTAGACGTGCTTTGGGATTCATGTGAGACACAAAGGTTGGGTAGATGCCAGTTCATGAGGACGACAGATAAAGGGGTTAGTCCATAAACAAGAAAAGTGTTCGAGTGGAAATTAGTCATCGTGGGAGGTGAAAGATCAATTTCCCTCTAAGTTCAAGGCCACAAACCAACCACCATGTTTTTAAACTGACAAGATTTTTCTTTGATTTGAAACAGGGGGAGAAAATTTCGTTTGTTTTGGAGAAATCCTCTGTAAGGAAAAGCAGCACCAAATAGGTTTGGCCATAAATTTTCAGGACCCTCCTGGAAAATGGGACCTAGTTTAAATTTCAAAACAAGCATGAATAGCATAATTTAGCATAAATGTATCCCAAAGGAATATAAGTTGGATTCAAAGTTTGCATGTCTAGGATAGGATCCAATTAGGAGTTTTCAGGACCCTCCTAGAAAATGGGACCTAGTTTAAAAATTGGAACAATCATAAGTAGCAAAATCTAGCATAAATATACCCCAAGGAATATAAGTTGATTTTAAAGTTTGCATGTTTAAGATAGGATTCAATTAGGAGTTTTCAGGACCCTCCTAGATAATGGGACTTAGCTTTAAGATTTCCATTAGATAACAAGATTTAGTGTAAGTGTTGTTGTAGGGTAATATAATTTAGCCGTAAATTTATCACTCTTAAGATAAGACTTGATTTTTGATTGTCAGGACCCTCCTGGATAATGGGACGTAGTTTAAAACTGGCTTGGATAAAAATACTTAGGATAAGACATACCTTTAGAAGATATAACATATATTTAAAATTGTTGTTGAATTAGGAATTATCAGGACCCTCCTAGATAATAGGGTGTAGTTTTAGGACTCTCTTAGATAACAAGATTTAGCGAAAGTAATACCTTTAGGAGATATAATTTAGATGTGAAACTATCGTTTAACTAGGAGCTGTTAGGACCCTCCTAGATAATGGGATCTAGCTTTCAAATTCTTAGTAATATTTGGTAATATGATTTAGTTTAATACTCACATATGTGCCTAGCTACCAAATTGGGGCAGAAATTTTGTTTTGTTTTGTCTATTTTTGTTGAAATAAGGTACCCACTTAGAGAACAGGGAAAAATAATTCAAGTTCAGCAATCAGGCGCCCACCTGGAGAGCAAGGGAATACATTTCAAGTTCAGCAATCAAGCGCCCACTTGGAGAGCACGGGAATACATTTCAAGTTCAGCAATCAGGCGCCCACCTGGAGAGCAAGGGAATGAAGTTCAAGTTTTAGCAATCAGGAGCTCACCTGGAGAACAAGGGAATACAGTTCAAGTTTCAACAATCAGGCACCCACCTGGAGAGCAAGGGAATATAGCTCAAGTTTCAGCAATCAGGTGCCCACCTGGAGAGCAAGGGAATACTATTCAAGTTTCAGTAATCAGGCGCCCACCTGGAGAGCAAGGGAGTACAGTTCAAGTTTCAGCTTTCAAGTTCTTATTGATATTTGGTAACATGATTCCGTTTACACTCATATATGTGCCTAGCTACCAAACCAGGGTAGAAAATTTTCTTTTTTTTTCTATTTTTGTTGAAATCAGGTACCCACTTGGAGAACGAGGAGAAGTAATTCAAGTTCAGCAATCAGGAGCCCACTTGGAGAACAAGGGAATACAGTTCAAGTTTCAGCAATCAGGCACCCACCTGGAGAATAAAGGAATACAATTCGAGTTTTGGTAATCAAGCACCCACCTGGAGAACAAGGGAATACAATTTGAGTTTTGGTAATCAGGCGACCACCTGGATAATAAGGGAATACAATTTGAGTTTTCAGTAATGAGGCACCCACCTAGAGAACAAGGGAATACAATTCGAGTTTTGGTAATCAGGCACCCACCTGGAGAACAAGGGAATACAATTCGAGTTTTGGTAATCTGGCGCCCACCTGGAGAACAAGGGAATACAATTTAATTTTTTGGTAATCACGCACCCACCTGGAGAACAAGGGAATACAATTCATGTTTTGGTAATCAGGCGCCCACCTGGAAAACAAGGGAATACAATTCAAGTTTTGGTAATCGGGTACCCGGCTGGAGAGCAGGGAATACATTTCAAGTTTAGTAGTCAGGAGCCCGCCTGGAGAGTAGGGAATACATTTCAAGTCAGTAGTTAGGAGCCCGCCTGAGGAGAAGGGAATACATTTCAAATCAGCAGTCAGGAGCCCGCCTGGAGAGTAGGGAATACATTTCAAGTCAGCAGTCAGTAGCCCGCCTGGAGAGCAGGGAATACATTCAAATTCAGTAGTCAGGTGTCCACCTGGAGAAAGGGAAAATATCTCAAAGTACGATTCGAGTTCAGCAATCAGGCATCCAGTAGGAGAAAGAGAAAACGATTCAAGTTAGCAACAAAAGAACCTCATGGCAAGAATACGAGTCAACCGTCCGAGGTGTCAACAGAAGTTAGTCACAATAAAGAAAAAGAGAGAAAAAAGAGAGAGAAAGGCAAGAAGTAAATCCAAATACAGAAGTTGATGAAAGATGTGAGCTTCTCAAGATATGGTTGAGGTCATAAGCACTGCATGCCTGGTCTTGATTCGAAAAGCTAAAGAAGGATGAACTAGCACCTGTAACTAGCAAGCGTCAAGCTTCAAATCTAAAGTCTGCATGAAGAACAACTCAAGACTCAAGATCAAGCTTCAGAAGACTTATAGATAGGAATCTCGTAACTCTTAGTTGACAGGCTTAGCTATTCTTTTTCATTTCTTTTGATTTTGGTATAATAACAGGACCGCGGACTGAAACCTCGGCGGAACGGCACCTTGACCGGCTCTTCACCTCAGCATACTCCATCATCTCACTCATTTCCGAACTACACTGACCTGATTCCTTTATAGCCAAGGATATGTAGGCAACCTCGAAAGTTAGGTTCGGTCAAATCTTTCAAAAATGCTTCCTACGGAGTATCCAAACGGGCAAAAATCGCTTGTATCCACTCACTTTCTTTGCACGGAAAACTCTTCGTGTTTCCGAGCAAAGAGGGGCAGATGTGAGCACATTATTTTTGCCCTATATGAATTACTCCCATAAATTCAAAACAAAATAATTTCTTTCAGTGTTTGCAATTTTGTGGATTTTTGTGGCATTTTTTGTTAATTGTTTGCATTTTTGCTTGTGCATTTTAATTAGTGAAATAATACAAAAATGTGTTGCATGTGTATTTAAAAGTTAATTTTGCATTTTAAGAATTATTAAGTAATTGATTTATTTTATAAAAGGGAAAATCACAAAAAATAGTCATCTTGCACCTTTTAATTCTAATTTTTGAGCTAGTTTTTCTTTAATTTATTAATTGTGATAATTATCATTTTAAGTTTAACTATTTTTTAGGGATAAGTAGGTTTTAGGAATTAACTAATATTTTAGTTTAATTTTGAAAAAAAAAAAAACAAAAGCATAAAACAAAGGAAAAATTAAGTTTTGAATTCAGTTTTAAGCCAAGTCCTTTCAATTCTTGCAAGCCCAAACGATTTTCCTCCCCCTAAAATTTGATCAAGCCCAGTCCCACCCCTAAAACCCATTCTATAACCCGGTATTTTCCCACTTAAGACCAAACGACCTTGCTTTTAAATCCTTTCATCCCAGCTGTTGGATTTCGATGATCC
Source organism: Nicotiana glauca (assembly GCA_026770625.1). NCBI lineage: Eukaryota > Viridiplantae > Streptophyta > Magnoliopsida > Solanales > Solanaceae > Nicotiana > Nicotiana glauca. The sequence continues at coordinate 64,371 of MU772440.1, forward strand.
AACAGCTCGGAACTTAATACCCCTTAAATATAAAAATGTCTGAACACCCTAGACACCCTCTCTCAGAA
>MU772440.1:65989-94146 GCA_026770625.1 Nicotiana glauca
ATAAACCATCTCCCACACTCCGCCCCTGAGCCACCGCCTGCCGTCACCGGAAATCGCCTACGGCGGCAGCCGGCGTTCAATAGCCGTGAGATTAACACCAAACCTTCCTCTCCACCTCCCCATTATAGACCTCCTCTCTATTTCCTTCAAAACATCCTGGAACCTTTCGTATCTTCAATCAAAAAATCAAAACCCTAGCGCCGCCATAATTTCCCCGGTGGCGGCGCCGCCTCTATTCAACCGCAACTTTCAGCCATGCAATCGTCACCAATCTCTTAACCCCAATCCACCACTATTTCCCCCTAAATCCTCACCAAACCAGGTCCAAATCGAATATAAAAATAAAGAAGGAGACAATCTGGCAAGCTGTCACATTTAATATGAATGATGCGGCTCGAGACTAGTATTGTTCATCTGTTCTGAAAGAGAACACGCGGGTCAAGTCAAAGTTGCCTGATGTTGCCCAAGTTCTGTCCATGCGATTTCCTAGGTATTTATGTTTTTTCCCCTTTCGTCTCCATCTTCTGTTTATTCGTATACTCATACCCTCCTGCTTCTTCTCTTTTCTGTCCGTTTTATGATTCACCTGTCCCTTTTTTTTATTCTGAGTTTTTTTACTTTAATTTCTGAGTTTGATTGGTTTGAATTATTAAAACATTGAATATAGGTTTCTTTGGTAAGCTTTACAATTTTTATTGTAGAAGTTCTCATGAATTCTGTTGTAGTGTGTGCATATTGCCCGTTTCGATTTTGGTTTGTTTTTCCAATCATATATTTGGCTCTGGTTAATTTAAAGTGTAGCTTGTTGTTTTAATTTAAAAGGAGAGTTTAGTTTTTATTTACGAAAATAAAAAATAAAAGTAAGAAAACATTCAGGTAATTCTTTTCTCCTAATTTCCAAATAAGCTTTTGATATTGTTTGGGCCTTAATACCATTCTCGACTCCTCAAAAGGCGTGTTAAGTGTTGGTTCGAAATTGACTCATCAACATTTCAATTGGGTTAATTTGACCCATGTAATTTGCTGAGGGTAATTGATAGGGGTTTAATGGGTAGTTTAGGCAAATTGGTTGAGGGAATCTAAGTAACTAATTTAGAAGCCCCTAGAAGCTTCTAGTGGGGGGTCTGAATTGAATTTCAGAAGTATGATAGTTTAACTTGGGCACCAAGTCTCAAAATGAGGGACTAAAATTCCAAATAAAAACCTGAAAGATACCCTACCTTTCTTGCCTATAAAGGCATCCTATACTTGACTTTCAAGGCAGGCCTTAAGAGCTAAAATTCTAAAAAATACAGGGAGATGCAAACCTTACTGTTTCATTTGAAAATTCTGTGATTCTAAAAGTTCTCACTTCTGAAATAATTGCTAAATAACTAGAGGTTAAAACAAGTTGAATTTCGGTTGGTATTGAAGTGTTTAGGTCAGGTTTTGTTTGGATTTCTGATTACAGGGCTTTATCTGACACTGTTACTGATTCAAATTTAGTTTAAAGTCGATTTTCTTTGGTTATTTCTGGGCTAATTTGGGTATTGAACATTGTTCCTATTACAATTCACTGCTGAATCTGACCCCCTCTATTCTATTTCCAGGTATTTTTTCTTGAACTATTATTAGTCAATGCTGTGTTACAAGTTTGAACCCGATTGAATCTATATGAAGATCAAATTACACGAGTTTGAATTCAAGTGGATGTATTAGCTCCAGCTGTAACGAGATAGATTTTGTTACATTAAATTTTTGGTTTACCATGTTTATAGTGGCTTAATTTTTTTGTATTGGTTTATTTGCTCATGCTCTATGATTCAAATGTGTTGATCCATTAGAGTAGGTGTTTGGATGCTAGGTCCTGTAACATTTAATAGAATCTCATATGTAAATCGATTGGTAAGCATGTTATAAGGACTGACTGCCTGAGTATCTTAGTTTGTTTGTTTTTCTATAGTTTGGAGTTATGATTTGGGTTTGAATATGGATTTTTGAGACTGTGATGTTAGAGGGTTTAATTAATTCATGCATGCTTATATATGTTTCAATCAAACTTGAAGTTAGTTTGTGCTTTGGTGTTCATTGCTGTTAAGCTTACTCAAATAACAAGTATAGATTAAGGTGTCAAACTTTCAATTGGAATTCATGTTAGGGAGTGCTTCGTTTATTCCCGAAACCAAAATCATGCAATACTATTTGTTTAAAAGTCAGGGGAGAATATTATATTTTGGGTAACAATGTGATAGTGAATAATTCATCATAGGATAATACCCTCATTATAAATATGGTTTGACATCAAAATGCACTTTGATCATGCTTAAGGATAATTAATTCTAGTTTTAGCAGTTCTGGAATATTTTGAAGCATTGTGGTTATGATTGTGTTTGGAATAATTTGGATCACAAAATTGGGTTGTAGCATGTGGCCCAATAACTCTAAGGGTGTACATTGATGCATCTGTTCTTCTGGGCTTCGGGTAAGACCTTTTTTCCTTTTGTGAGTATGGGCGTCTGAGTCTTTGATTTGGGCCTTTTGAGGACTTTGGACCATAAGTCCACTTGAGTTGAAATTGCCAGCTTCATCAGTTTGGCCAGTGCAAGTGGCGTCAAGAATTTTAGTCGGGACAACCCTATCATGCTGTTAAGCTCACGTTGGGATCGAATGAGGCAGCCTTTGCTCTTTAAACCACCAGCTCGCTTGAGAGTTGAATTGAACTCCATTTGCTTTAAATGATTAACATTCTCTTATAAGCCATGTAAAGAAATTCTAATTAGTTTAGAGACCTTTTAAGTAAAATATTTTGAAGTGTGCTGCGCCAAATAAAATGACAATTACGTGGCCTTCGTTTTAATTGGCTTTAACTCAACCTTAGAATTCGAGGCGTGCCATTTAGCAAATTTTATGGCCCTCGCAAAGTGCAAACGCGTAGTTGCTTTAGGCGCGTATTTTAATAATCTACTTTCCTAAATTCGGGTGCACATTTATGTGACCCAAATCCAAATCTCAACGATGTTAAAATATGTCAAAAACCGCAGGTGCATTTATGTGATGTGGTTCAAGACATGTTTTAATATCATTTAAATTTTCTATAAAAAATGAATAAAAGCGGTTAAAACTAAAATCTGCACATTGTCACACCTCCTTTCTCTACTACACCCCTGGAAGGGTATAATAAAGAGAGTTTTTCCAATTAAAGGACAATCGAAAGGGGATTATATTATTAAAAGATTCAGAGTCGCCACTTGGGAGATTTATGGTGTCCCAAGTCACTGGTTTAAAATCCCAAATCGAGGAAAAGAATGACTCTGTTTAACAATCCGCAAACTAGAAATCCGAGTAACGAATTCTGTTAAGTCGGGAGAAGGTGTTAGGCATTTCCGGGTTCCGTGGTTCTAGCACGGTCGCTCAACTATCATATTCGTCTTAATTATCTGATTTTAATACAGTTAGAATCTATGTGCAAATTTTAGCTTTTAACCGCTTTTATTAAATTGTAAAGAATATTGAACGTCATTTAAAACATGTCTTTGGATTGTGTCACATGAAATGTACCCGCAATCCGGAACATATCTTATTCAATGTTTTGGGATTTGGATTTGAGTAACATGAAATGCACACCCTAATTTAAGAAGGTAAAATTATTAAACAACGTGCCTAAAGCAACTAACGTGTTGTTAACTTTGCAGGAGGCCATAAAAATCTGCTAAATGGCACATCTCGAATTCTAAGTATTTTTATGTAATTATAGAGGGTCACGCAATTTTGTGATTTTTATTCGGCGCAACACATTTCAAATTATTTTTAAAAGATGTCCTAAAGATAAACTATTATTATCTATTAAAGGACTGTCTCTAAAAAAGTTTAGTTAATTAGCATTATGAATTAATTGTTATTAAAAGTATTCAAGAAAGATCAGGCCTCAAGATCAAGCTCAAACTCAAACAAGAAGATCTCCATTATTGAGGACCCCTTAACTCAAGTTTGCAACTTAACTTGAAAAGCCCAAGGCCTGCATTTACAAAATTAAACCAATAGTTTTAATAAAGAATTACGGCCTTCAGCACATTGGGCTCCGAAACTAGCCCAAGAAGAATGAAAATGTATTCTGTCACAACCCAAAATCTACTAAGGGTTATGGTGGCGACGGACACCGCTGTCATACAAGCCAACCAAGATTTGCATAATTAAATTCCAGTTTTAGCACTTGCGAAAAATATTTTCTTATACTAAGAATATTAAACAACAAAGATTTTAAAAAAAATGAACTTAAAGTCAATAAGGGACTTAATACAGAATAATCCAAAATCCTCCCAGAACTCGGTATAACAAGTGCATAAGCATCTACTGATAGGGAAATAAAATACAACCTCCGTCCGAAATACAGTGTACAGGAAATAAATATAGAGTGCTAAAAAGGACTACACTAGCTGCGGGTTGCCTCGAATAATGCAACACACCAAGTCCCAGAATCATCCGCGCTGCTACGCCCAGTAGGCTACTAGAGGTACATATACCTGTGCGACAAAAATGCACAGAAGTGTAGTATGAGTACGTAATCAACATGTACTCAATGAGTATCCCGCCTAATCTCGAAGAAGTAGAGACGAGATGGTTGACTTCAATACTTGCTAGAGGTCCAATAATAATATACTAAAAGTGTGAGGAAATCATGAATTTTTATAGCAGTTCTAACTCTCAAGGCGGGAAAATAGGCAAACACCTTTAACAAATTATAAAGGATTTTCAAGTTTATTTTTCATTATCTTATGAATTTATAACAAGCCATGAAAGGAAAAATCCACATTTAAAATTCTTAGGAAAATAATATATATCATGCACAAATCATGCCGAGGTTGACGGCCCGCTCCAACAGAAATGTAAATTGTGCATTACCGAAGGTCGAACGGCTCGAATCATAGATGCATCTATTTAATTTGCTGAGGCGTTCGTCTTGTTCCATAATTAAACACATACCCTTCTCACGAATCATGCATGCGACGCAGGTACACATAGAGATACATGCTCAATCAGTCAATTAAGAACTTATCGGGGATATTTATCCAAATAAGACCATTTCTCTTTTTAACAATTCAGGAAAATGATGTTTAATCTCTTTTTAAATTCATGTACTAATCCAAGGTGGTTTAAGCAATTCAAGCTATCAATGAATTCTCCTATTAAATTCATGTACTGACTTGAGTTCACCTCGTGCGTACGTAGCCGCCGCAAATAGGAGCACAGAATCAATTATTACACCTATGGGGACATTTCCCTCTTACATGGTTAGAAAGGAGACTCACCTCACTCCGAAGATCCATAACCGGCCTTCCATGCCCTTCCAAAGACTCTAATTGATGCACCACGCTCCAAAACTAGCCAATGCAAATCCATTAATATATGCTCAATTATTCATTACAATCTAATTTACAAAAATTCCTAACTCCGATTGAAAAGTTGACCAAAACGCCCTCACGCTCGCGTGCCCGGAATCCAAAAATTTTCTAAGATAAAGATTACCCATAACCTAAGGAACTCATATATATAATTTTCTCAAAATTCCATACCCAAAATAGTGGTTAAATTCCAAGAATAAAATTTCTAGGTCTTTCTACCAAAAACCCAAATCTTTTCTACACAATTCATACTTAATTCCATACATAATTAATGTATTTAACTTATAATAGGTGGGGATATCTGAACTTATCGTTGATTATGAAACTCTCTCTTGAAGTTCCCTAAAAATTGCCCAAGCCATGAAAAATATGAGAGAAATGGTCAAATCCCGATTTTTAAAACAACCATTCTACCTCAGCTATTTTCGCACTTGCGGTCCATTAACCGCTTCTGCGATTCAGCAGGTGCGGTCCAGAAACCGCATATGCGATCCTCCTTGGGCCACCCCAAACTCGTTTCTGCGACATGCCTCCCACAGATACGGTCCCGCTTTTGCGGAATTATAACCGCATCTGCGGTTCTCCCTACGATGCCCATGCCCGCTTCTGCGACCAAATTTCCGCAGATGCGGCACCATTTCTGCAGAACCTTGACCGCATCTGCGACCCTCGAACCTTTGACCAAAAACCGCTTCTACGGCTCCCTTTCCGCTTCTGCGGTCAACCCTCTGCAGAAGCAAAAATACCAGCAACTAGATTCCTTCAGCTGTCCAAAAATCCCATTTTTGATCCGTTAACCATCCAAAATCCACTGGAGGCCACCAGGACCTCAACCAAACCTACCAACCAATCCCAAAACACATTATAGACTTGCTCGAGGCCTTAAATCATATCAAACAACACTAAAACCATGACTTAAACCCCGATTCAAGCTTTGTGGACTTCAAAATTTCAAACTTCTATTTTCGATGTTTAAACCTATCAAATCATGCCCTATTGACCTCAAATTTTGCGCACTAGTCATATTTGACATTACGGACCTACTCCAACTTCCGGAATAAGATTCTGACCCAGATATCAAAAAACCCACCTCCGATCAAACTTCTCAAAAAAAATCAAATTTCTATCTTTAGTCGAATGGCTCCAAAATGACCTACGGACCTCCGAATTCACTTCCAACTGCACCCCAACTCCAGAATCACCATACAGAGCTATTCACAGTCTCGGAATCCCAAACAGACATCGATAACATTGAAATGGACTTCAATCTAAACTTATAAAATTTCTTCTAAAATGCTAAATTACACAATAGGCGCCAAAACGCTCTCGGGTTATCCAAAACCCAATCCGAGCATATGCCCGTCTGAAATCATCATACAAACCTGCTGTAACCTCCAGATCCTAATTCCGAGGTCGTTTACTCAAAATTCCAATCCTAGTTCATTCTTTCAACTTTAAGCTTCCGAAATGAGAATTCTCTTTCCAAATCAACTCTGGAATTCCTGGAATTCAATTCTGGCCACACGTACAAGTCATAATACTTGAAATGAAGCCGCTCATGGCCTCAGACTACTAAATGGAGCCCTATAACTCAAAACGACTGGTCGGGTCATTACATTATCTCCCACTTAAACATATGTTCGTCCTCGAACGTGCTGAGAACTACACTAGAATGGTCTGAAATCGCTATTTAGCTTCTCATATACTGTCTCGTGCTACCACAACTCAGTTGAGTATATTAGCTCGATAATTCTGAAGATATTCTCTTTTATTCAAGCAGATATGCCTTAAAGCCCGATTTCAACATCCGGAATTCTATGCCCGACCTTTTTCCACCATAGGATCACCATATTAATCACTACACGCTATACCCAACCACAGCTACATGACCTTGCTGAGTCCACACCTAGAACCACTATGCTCACCGTACCACAATAACCTTTTTCTGATCAACTTAGTCAAAATTCCACGAATCGAATGCTCCCATTGCACCCCATGACATACAGGCCTTACTCTAACTCTTACAATGCTGCCACAATGGATGAGATGTAGAAATTCATAATCAACTGCCGAGTCGACCAATCATTGAGTCTATACTTCTGACAAGAAACATTACCTCATTCTGAACCAAATAATGATCTTTGCTCCCTAATATATTTCACGTAATCAAATTGCACTGATTCTAAATCCAACAATCTCGTCTCACCCAGTACAAACTGCTCAGGCAATAAGCCACCCCGATATGACCAAAAGTGTCATATGATTCCACAATGTGCCAATTGGCTACCAATTAGAATGCGATGCAAAAAGCAAAGTGAACTCTAAAAAGGAATTTCGATTACCCCGCTCGCGAATCATACATGCGACGCAGGCGCCCAGCTAATATGAGCTTCCTTCAAAAAATAGGAAACATAACACAAATAACAGAGATGGGGAACTGTACTGAACATCACACTATTACGGCGCGCAACCCGATCCGAGCAATCATAACCATGGCGGCGTACCACCCGATCCACACATGGAACTCACATAAGGAACTGGACATCGAGCTAATCTGCTCATTATAACAAAATACTAAATATCAGTCATAAACACGCTAAGTGTATATAATACCATAGCCTGGGGAGACGTATAACATTATAATCCACAGACTCGAGCACAACTGAAGTGCAATATATGATCTAAATCTTAAGAGCCATCCTGCTCATATAACCTCATCTCTATGTGGGACCTCAACACATAAGAAATTCTCCAAGCCGTCTCACAACTCATACGGCGCAATACATCATTACATGAAATAGCTGACAACAAAATAACACAGCGACTACTCTTCCATGAAGAGCGCATTGCTGATCTGATCACATCTAGCCTGCTGTCAAGCCCATATTCACCCTTGAATCCACCTCTTGACCTCAAGCCGATTCTGGTCGCACTTACTAGGCTACTAACCTTTCCAAGGTCTATAATAACCATCCTTTTTGCTCATAACACATAAGAACAATCCTCATAACTGGAGTGAACCTCCACAGTCCATAACCCAATAACCAGAGTGCCATCCAGGCATAAATTCTCAAACTAATGGGGTTTGAATCTTTAATCAATCAAGTGACCACATGTCACGCTTATACAATCTTCCTATGGGACACGCTCTCACAACCTTTTGAAATACATAACAGGTCCGTACATCCAAACCACCAGCCGCACCAACGCTAAAAAGTGATCAAGAATCATTAACCATGATACAAGCCCCTTTTACAAAACACTGACCTCAGGTGACGCTGAAGACAATGCCAACTTACTTTAAACATCGAAACTCCTTTCCTGCTCATCCGAGCTTGTGACATCATTGTCCATACCGAACTATAGACTTGATTCTCACTTCACATTCCTTACTACTCACAGCACCCAACATGCCAATGTAAGATAGAACATGATTCTTATCATAACTTCGGAACCACTAATAGGTCAACACTTCATCATATAAAGGCTTTTCACTGAACTCACTTCTGGAGAAATATAGCAACTCACAGGCAAATTCTTATAACCGTGGAAATATGTAAATCTCTAAGTAAGGGCCTACCCCACCATAACCCTTCAGTGGTCCGCCTACACGAAACGGGCCATAAAAGTATAATGTTTCTGAATAATATCAGTTACGGTGGCTGACGAGCCTTATACGCACTGCCACTGATCACTTGCATAACTTAATCACGCTAAAAGAGCTGATCTCTACCACTAATATGCAAACTAAATTATGGCTAACCAGTTTACCTTCTTTTGATTTAACTAGATTGCCTTGGAAATAATAACAACTCCATTCAACGCTTACCACACTCTATTCACATTCGTCCCGAGTGACTTTGAATCACGAGACCACGCTGTCTCAAATCCCATGAACCATTTCATACCTCCCAATTGCTACATCGCAAGCCAAAACATCACAGAACATTCCGTGCCTCTTCTCATGGGCCGCTAACAAGCTTTATTCTTAACCGAACCTATACGCTCGAAATCATTAGGCATCACACCTCATCTCGTGAATTTACTTATGACCGTTGTTGAGAGCCACCCGCTCTAACTTGGCCCCAAATATAATTAACTCCATGAGTCCTCTATCGCAAGAATACTCTCTTGGCGAAGAACCCACCGAATCACTTCCCTTGGAGCCCACATCTATACAAAGCAAAATCTTGAATCTTTCCCCGAGTCCGAACATGGGCCAATAAGGCCAATGATAAGCCACCTTTAATACTTCCTCTGCTCAAATTACCACTTATGATCCTTTCCCGTGGTTAAACTAGCCCATCGGTATGCTAATAACTAAAGATCTCACTAGCAGTTAACCATGCAACCCAATCATAAGCGGTGGGACTCTCCCACTTAGCATGAAGTCAATATTTCACAAATCCAGAATTCACCCATCCTCTTTATCTCTTATTGACATAACCTTGCGCAATCAACCGCCAAAGTTCTCGAATTCTTTCCCTAAAACCCCCTTTTATATTCTGAATCATCAAACATATTTGCACAACCAATCTTTTTGCTATATAACCGATAAAATTCTTCGCAGAAGCCTCGCCAACCATGCGACCGCTAACCTGCTCACAGGAATTAACCCACCTGTAGAAATCACTCCCCGACATCCTCCAAGTTATGTGGTATCCTTCTTTATTCAAGCAACTCCTTCTCGCTATATCGATTCTCATGCTGCATAATAGCCCATACATCTAAATAAATACATAGACCCCAATCGCAAATTGCTAATATTCTCAAATTTCTCCAAACTCTCCTTAAGGTACGTGGTCATCCTACTACAAATCCCATATGCAACTCTGCCACTCTCCCACTTTGGGTAAACCAGCTTCCTTCATCAACCATTCGACATTCGCTTCATATACCTAGCCTTTTAGAATTTCTGAACACTGCCTGACACTTCCCACATGTCCGATTGCCTTTCCCCTACTGGGAATGAAATACTGAACCTCTTGATTATGCCCTGAGTCACCTCCCTTCAAGTCATTCACTGCCACGACACATAGGCAGACATCCTACCATCATATCACTACTGTAGAACAATCATTCATAAGCATCTTGGCAACCTGTGCCTAGCCTCAGAGCTCTCATAAGTACTGCTACAGGGCTTAAATAGTGAAATAGTTTTCCACAAAGCGACGATAATAATCCGATAAGCTATACCAGGAGAAACATTCCGTATCACATTTGTAGTACCATTATGATTCTTCAATTCTCGAGCTATAACAAGCGCTTCACATCGCATACGATTGAGTAGGAATGGATTAAGGTCATACGCCCCCAAGGATCAAATCACATGATAGAGAATCAAGATGGGAAGTACTCCTAACAGTCCTACAGCCTTCCGAGAATAAGTACAAATATCTCCGTACCGATCCGCAAGACTCTACTAGACTTGCTCATGACTCGTGAGACCCTAGAAACCTAGTGCTTTGATACCATGTTGTCACGACCCAAAATCCACAAAGGGTCATGGTGGAGCCGGACACCGCTGTCAGACAAGCCAACCAAGATTTGCATAATTAAATTCCAGTTTTAGCACTTGCGAAAAACATTTTCTTATACTAAGAATATTAAACAACAAAGATTTAAAAAAATGAACTTAAAGTCAATAAGGGACTTAATACAGAATAATCCAAAATCTTCCCAGAACTCGGTGTCACAAGTGTATGAGCATCTACAGATAGGAAAATAAAATACAACCTCCGTCCGAAATACAGTGGACAGGAAATAAATATAAAGTGCTGAAAGGGACTACACTAGCTTCGGGTCGCCTAGAATAATGCAATACACCAAGTCCCAGAATCATTCGCGCTACTACGCCCAGTAGGCTGCTAGAGGTACATATACATGTGTAACAAAAATGCACAGAAGTGTAGTATGAGTATGTAATCAACGTGTACTCAATGAGTATCCCGCCTAATTTCGAAGAAGTAGAGACGAGATGGTCGACTTCAATACTTTCTAGAGGTCCAATAATAATACAGTAAAAGTGTTAGAAAATCATGGATTTTTATAGCAGTTCTAACTCACAAGGCGGGAAAACAGGTAAACACCTTTAACAAATAATAAAGGATTTTCAAGTTTACTTTTCATTATCTTATAAATTTATATCAAGCCATGAAAGGCAATATCCACATTTAAAATTCTCAGGAAAATAATATATATCATGCGCAAATCATGCCGAGGTTGACGGCCTGCTCCAACAAAAATATAAACTGTGCACTACCGAGGGTCGAATGGCCCAAACCATAGATGCATCTATTTAGTCTGCTGAGGCGTTCGGCCTGTTCCATAATTAAACACATACCTTGCTCGTGAATCATGCATGAGACGCAGGTACACATAGAGATACATGCTCAATCAGTTAATTAAGAACTTATCGGAAATATTTATCCAAATAAGTCCATTTCTCTTTTGAATAATTCAGGAAAATGATGTTTAATATCTTTTTAAATTCATTAACTAATCTAATGTGGTTTAACAAATTCAATCTATCAATGAGTTCATAAAAAATCCAAGTATAACATATTTTTAGGTCCTAACTACCCGAACAACAGCATAATAGTAGCAACGCACGGACTCTCGTCACCTCGTGCATATGTATCCCCCACAAATAGGAGCACATAATCAATTATTACACCTATGGGTACATTTCCCTCTTACAAGGTTAGAAAGGAGACTCACCTCGCTCCGAAGATCCATAATCATCCTTCTACGCTCTTCTGAAGACTCTAATTGACGCACCACGCTCCAAAACTAGCCAATAGTTATGAAAATACATTAATATATGCTAATTATTCATTACAATCTAATTTATAGAGATTCCTAACTCCGATCGAAAAGTTGCCCAAAACGCCCTCGAGCCTGTATGCCCGGAATCTAAAATTTTTCGAAGATAAAGATTACCCATGACCTTAGGAACTCAAATATATAATTTTCTATAAATTTCATACACAAAATAGTGGGTAAATTCCAAGAATAAAATTTCTAGGTCTTTCTACTAAAACCCCAAATCTTTTCTACACAACCACATATAATTGATGTATTTAACTCATAATCGGTGGGGATATCTTACCTTATCATTGATGATGAAAACCCTCTCATGAAGCTCCCCAAAAATCGCCCAAGCCACGAAAAATTTGACAGAAATGGCCAAATCCCGATTTTTAAAACAACCATTCTACCCTAGCTATTTTCGTACCTACAGTCCATTGACCGCTTCTGCGGTTCTGCAGGTGCGGTCTAGATACCGCATATGCGATCCTCCTTGGGCTACCCCAAACTCACTTCTGCGACATGCCTCCCGCATATGCGATCCCGCTTCTACGAAATTATGACAGCATCTGCAGTTCTCCCTACGATGCCCCTGCCCGCTTCTGCGACCAAATTTCCGTAGATGCGGTCCCATATCTGCGGAACCTTGACCGCATCTGCAGCCCTCGAACCTTTGACAAAAAATCGGTTCTACGGCTCTCTTTGTGCTTCTGCGGTCAACCCTCCGCAGAAGCGAAAATACCAGCAACTAGATTCCTTCAGCTATCCAAAAATCCCATTTTCGATTTATTAACCACCTGGAATCCACCCGAGACCCCCCGGGACCTCAACCAAACCTACCAACCAATCCCAAAACACGTTACAGACTTTCTCGAGGCCTCAAATCATATCAAAAAAAGCTAAAACCATGAAGTACACCCTGATTCAATGTTTATGAACTTCGAAATTTCAAACTTCTATTTCCGATGTTTAGACCTATCAAATCATGCCCGATTGACCTCAAATTTTGCGCACAAGTCATATTTGACATTACGGACCTACTCCAACTTCCAAAATTGGATTACGACCCCGATATTAAAAAGTCCACCTCCGGTCAAACTTCTCAAAAAACCTTCAAATTTCTATCTTTAGCCGAATGGCTCCAAAATGACCTACAGGCCTCGTAATTCATTTCCGATTGCGCCTCCAACTCCAAAATCACCATACGGAGCTATTCACAATCTCGGAATCCCAAACAAACATTTATAACAATGAAATTCAGTTCAAGCCAAACTTATGAAATTTCTTCTAAAATGCTAACTTCCACAATATGCGCCAAAACGCTCCCGGGCTATCCAAAACCAAATTTCGGCATACGCCCAAGTCCAAAATCTTCATACGAACCTGTTAGAACCTCCAGATCCTGAGTCCAAGGTCGTTTACTCAAAATTCCAGTCTTAGTTCATTCTTTTAACTTTAAGCTTCTGAAATGAGAATTCTTTTTCCAAATCAACTCTGGACTTCTCGGAATTCAATTCCGACCACACGTACAAGTCATAATACTTGAAATGAAGCCACTCCTGGCCTTAGACTACTGAACGAAGCGCTAGAACTCAAAACAACCGGTCGGGTTGTCATATATTCAGCTTTACAAAAAGTTGTCCTATGCTGGGCCTCGTCACAAGCCTAGTTTTGAGGTATCCTGAACTGTTCACAACTTAGCAAATATACATTGGCTCACAAGGTTTGCAATACTTGGGCCGGGCATTATATAACGAGGCCCAAATCTCATTTAAATCAAAGGCTGCCACGCTTGGGCCTATAATTGAGCCCAAATTTGAAATTTTAGCAGGCTTAAATGTGGGACTCAATATCGAGTCCCTGTAAGACCAAGACTAGCGAGATTAATCAATTCAGTGGGCCAACGCAGTTATAAATAATATTTGGGCTCATTTGTTATGCAACTGGGCCAAACTTGGGCCCAGTTCTTATGGTCCAAATGGTCTGGTTAAATATAATAATACAAACAAAATTGGTACTAACACAAGAACATAAAATTAAAGATGTGGGTTTCTGATTTAGACCCCTTGACACAAGCCAACCAAACTTAATCAAATTCATTTTAAACAAATGCTTAAGCCTGAGAATGAATCCAAACTCGAACAAGGATAGCTTCCAATAGGGGACAGAATCCTTAGCTCGAATCTGCGATTCAACTCACAGGCTGGCTCTTCAATAATGGATAAGCAACAGTGATATACACGTATTAAACTAAGAAAATGATTGGGTTTTATTTTTTACAGATCTCAAAATTCTGATAAGGTGACCTCAAGACAAAGCTATGGGAACTAAGCGCTGAAATATGGAATCATTTCAAACATACACTAAACCACAAAATTAGAGCTAATACAAGCATATACCATAATCCAGCAATCGCTTTTAGTTTCACAATATTCTAACGTAAAATTTGAACTAGCATTTGAAACATGTTAGTAAATTTGAGGCATTTGAAAGTCTGTACACAATAACAAGGCAGACTTAATACATCCTAAATCCATTTCCACATTCAGACTAAAATCCATCTATACTACTAGAATCCACAGAAAACAAATAAAACATGTCATAGTTCAACAGTCCATAATTAATTACAATGAAGGTTTAACTAAGTTATGAAACTACTTGAAATACAATAAATCACTAAAAACAACAGAGAAATTAGGGCATCATTCATTTTATTTCAAACTTGAGAGCTACATCAAAACAAATTTAAGATGTATACATGGAATTCGCAAGTAAAGCAAAAAAAAAGAGCGAGTAGCAAGAAGCAGTAGCGGGATCAGTGTTCAGCCTCAAAATCAAACCCAGAAATGATTAGGAGGAATCCATTTAAACCAAGTTCGAACTCAAACAATGTCAAAGAACCTAGCTATCAAAATTCAAGACCAAGCTAAATAAAAATACTCTAATACCCGATTGATTCAACTCATTTCAAGCTTCTGATGTTCAGAGCTTACTTTAGAATCGAAACTCTTAAGAATTTCAAGAAGATTTCAATAGAATAGTGAAAACTCATTGATTTTTCAGCCACCTATGATTCTATATTTTCTAGCGCTCTCCCCCCTTCTCTCTTCTAAGGCAAGTTATCTGTGCTTTTATATGCAAACAAAATAGGGCAAAAAATAAGAAATAGATTTGCCTCTTTAGTCCTTTTGAATTATTGTTTTTAGCTTAGAAAAGCCTAAAATTCTGACTTGTAAACAAAGTAATGCTACCCAAAAACCAAAATCACATTACCACCCCACACTAGAAGCTTCTAAGTTTGTTATGAAAGATTCCCTGAGTGGATTACCTATACTACCCTTTAATGACCCTGAAATTAACCCCTTACCCCAATGGAACCCGGGCTCAAAACAACTAGGCCTCTTTGAATTGGTCAAGAATGACTCAAAGAGCCCAAGGCTGATTTCGAACTAGCCCAAATGAAAATTCCACTTCAACTCTGTCCAAGCCTCAATAAAATTATTCTAACAATTTTGATTCTTAAAAAAATCCGCAATATCACAATTACATCCTAAACAAACTTATTACCAATTAACCAAATTGTTTAAACACATTAGTCAATTAAGAAGGAATCACAACTTGACTAAGCATGCATAATCAGAAAACTGAAAACAACAGAATCCAAAGAAAGGAGATGAGGTAGAAAAACAAAGCAAAATATGTACACAACCAAAAACGAATACGGATGATACCTAGAACTGACCCGGAACAAATTTTCAAAAACTCTGATAAGCTTCCTCGAATCCTCGACTGGAATAGCCCTTAATCATATTTTTTTCATGTGAAAACACATGAATAAGGCCAAACATTGTCAATAATACCGCTGATTTAGACTTTATGGACTTTACTTCTTTCTTTCAAAATCAGATTCGAACAACTTAGGGGTGACTTGAGAGAAAACCTTTGTGGATTTGATATGAGGGAGGTGAGGGGGCTTCATGGTGTAAATTTACGGCTGTTTGGTGGGGGCGCCGCTGGGAGAATGTTAGAACGGCACTAAGCTTTCCAAAATTTGGGGCGTTCCAGTGGGATTTGATGAGGGGTGATTGGGGATTTGGGATGGGGTGAAGAAGGGGGTTCAGGGGTGTGATTTGGTAATGATTAGCAGTGGTTTAGGGCCGAGCCACCGGGCTTCGACGCAGTGGGGCAGGGTGGCGACTAGGGTTTATGTTTGGTCTCTGAGGAGGCGTGAACAGGAGAGACGATAGGGGGTAAGGGGGATTAGGACACTTATATAGTATGTGTTGATCCAGTTCCGGACCGTTGGATGGGGTGAGATCAATGGTCCAGATCAATGCGAGGAAACGGTGTCGTTTTAAATGAGTGGGGGGCTGGACCGGGTTGGGATGAACTGGGCCTGGTCTGTTGGTCCATTTGGGCTGGTTGTTTAATTCAAAACTGGCCCAATTTCCTCTTCTTTTCATTTTATTTCCTTTCTCCTTTTTCTCTTTTCAACTTTCTTTTTAATTTCTTTTCTTTTGAAAACAAAAATAAAACCTAACTTAATTTCTATCCCAAATTATCCTACCAACTTACATTAATTAACTCTAAAAATTATCATAACTAATTAAATACCAAATTAAAGGAAAACTAACAAAATTCAAAGCTAAAAATTAAACAATGCCAAAATAAATTATTTTTGTGATTTTCCAATTTTGCAAAACACTAGTTTAACAATTAATTTTAAAAAAATAAAGTTAAACCCTAAATACAAATGCAGTGTATATTTTGTATTTTTCATTGATTAAAATACACAGACAAAAATGTAAACAATTAACTGATAATGTCATAAATCCACAAAACTGCAAATACTGGAAGAAGTTGTTTTGTTTTGAATTTATGGGAGTAATTCATATAGGGAAAAAATCACGTGCTCACACACATAGGTTTGTAATTGTTTAAAATTAGATAATTAAGCCGAATATAATAGTTGAGCGACCGTGCTAGAACCACGGAACCCGAAAATGCCTAGCACCTTCTCCCGGGTTAACAGAATTCCTTACTCGAATTTTTGGTTCGCAGACTGTTAAACAGAGTTATTCTTTCCCTCGATTCGGGATTTTAAACTGGTGACTTGGCATACCATAAATCTCCCAAGTTGTGACTCTGAATCTCTTAATAAACAATCCCTTTTCGATTGTCACTTCAAGTGGGAAATAGCTCCCTTTATTATACCTTTCACGAAGTGTAGTAGAAAAAAGAGGTGTGACAATGGGTTCCATTCGAGCAACTGGGGCAAAAGTTTCACCATATTCGATCCCTTTTTCTTGATTATAGCCTTGCACTACTAGCCTGACCTTGTTCCTTGTCATGTTTCCAAATTCATCAAGCTTGTTTCTAAATATCCACCTAGTTAATATTATAGGTCTATCTGGTGGTTGAGGAACCAGGTGTCGTACATTGTTCCTCTCAAATTGATGGAGTTCATCTGGTATAGCAATAATCCAATCAGCATATTTCAATGCTTCCTTGATATTTTTGGGCTCAATTTGAGAAAGGAAAGATGAGAAGGCAAGTGAGTTTCTTGACTTTGATATGGTTTAAATCCAAGAGTCAAGAGGAGTGATTACATTTCGTAGAGAGTATGAACTTTTATTTTCCATTTAGACACTTGAATCTCATTGCTAAAGGATCCAGGTTCCTCTAAACGGGATCCATTGTTGATATGAGTATCACTTCTTTACTCAGCATCAGTAGTTCGTTGCACGGTATCAACAATTCTGTTCTCCGCTTCTATTGTTGTGATGGAGGAACCAGGTT
The DNA here is from genome assembly GCA_026770625.1 of Nicotiana glauca. Taxonomy (NCBI): domain Eukaryota; kingdom Viridiplantae; phylum Streptophyta; class Magnoliopsida; order Solanales; family Solanaceae; genus Nicotiana; species Nicotiana glauca. Next base: position 83,977 of record MU772440.1, read on the forward strand.
CCTCACTATCCATTGGAGACTCAACTGCACCATCTTTATTTGATTCCTTGACATGACTCGTCATGTCAGCCTTTCCATTTGCCATATCAATGACATCACCAGGAACCTTTGACTAACCTTTGACTATTCTCTATCTTGATCAACCTTATCATGTGGATCTTTCCCACATAAGTGGTGTGATTCACCAAAGATCATGTGTATGCTTTCCTCAATACATTGAGTTCTTTTGTTATAGACCTTGTAGGCTTTGCTTTATGATGAATAGCCAAGAAAGATTCCTTCATCACTTTTGGTATTAAATTTTCCCGGTGCTTCCTTCCCATTATTGAGAACGCAACATTTGCATCCAAACGTCCTCAAATGTATTAGCTCGGGTTTTCTCCCGTTCAGCAGTTCATACAGGGTTTTGTTCAAGAGGGGCCTGATCATGCACCTATTCACCAAGTAGCACGTAGTGTTGACTTCCTGTGCCGAAAAGCTTTTTGCGACACCACTATCAATCAACATGTCCTTGCCATATCTTCAAGAGTCCTATTTTTCCTCTCCACGACACCATTTTGTTGGGGGTGTTCTTGGAGCTAAAGAATTATGACTAATACCATTCTCAACATAAAATGCATCAAATTTTGCATTATCGAACTCTGTCCCATGATCAGATCTTATACTCGCAACATTATGGCTCATCTTTACTTGAATTTTCAAACACATGAAAAGTTTCATCCTTGGTTCAGAGGAAGAAAGTCTAGGTGAATCAGGAAAAGTCATTCAATATGACGAAAATGTACTTCTTTCCTCCTCTACTTGGCACCCCCATAGGTCCACATTATTCAATATCGAAGAGATCAAGTGGCCTTGAGGTGCTTACTTCCTTTTTGGGCTTGAAGGAGGACCTGACTTGATTTCCTCTTACACGTGCATCATACACTTTGTGATCTTTGAACCTTGACTTAGGCGGCCCATGAACCAGGCCCTTCTTTACCAACTTGTTCGGCAATGTAAAGCTTGTATGTCCCAATTTTCTGCACCACAGTTCAATATTATTATCAATGACACTCAAGCATGTAAGATCCCTATTGCTCAAAGACTCAAAATCAGCAACACAGATATTTTTGAATCTTTTTGCCAACAGAATCACTTCACCATTTACAAGTTTGATGATAGTGTAAGTCTTTGATATGAACTCCACTTTGTTTCCTTTGTCACAAATTTGAAAGACACTCAGTAGGCTATATTTCAAACCATTCACATAGTACACATTTTTGATCGAATGAGTGAGTGTATTCCCCACTCTTTGTACTCCCAGAATCTATCCCTTTTATCCATTGCCAAAGGACACACTCCCTCCTTGCAGGGGTTTGAGTGAAAGAAAATCACCGGTGCTTCCAGTCATATTCTTAGAGCAACCACTATCCATGTACCATCTTCGACTATTTTCTTTCACTACTCCCCGTACAAGGAAATCAAGTATTAGACTTAGGAACCCAAATGAGTTTGGGTCCCTTGTAATGAGGAAAAAGGTGACCCAAACTTTTTCTTGTCCAAGCAGGCATCACACGTTTTTTATTTAAGGGACCAGGTTCTTTAGCACTAGTTAATTTTTCAGCAAAAACTTCATTTTTCTGTTGGGACTAAAATCTAGCTTTACAGGTTTCTTTAAAGTGTTACCACAGTCAGTACAAAGTCAATTATCAGGGACAGTAACGTACTTTCTATATGGATTATAGGGAGCCTTTTCCTTTTGGAACCCAATTCCCTTCATATTCCCCCAATTCTTACACATAGTTGTGATTGTATTAGAGGGTCATGTCCACTTAAGAGACTTTTCTAGTTCATTTCTAGTTCTGCCTAAATCTTCCTAATGTCTATTTCTCTCTTCAGCACACAGACTAGATTTCACTGTTTTAGCTCATTTTCAAGCTTAAGGTGTGCCTCACTAGCAACTTCCTTTCCCTTTTGAGTTTTCCCAGATCCGCTTTTCCTTTTTAGTTCCTCAATTGTTTCTTTTAGATCCATAGCCATTACCAACAAATCATCTTTTTCATGCTATACGTTTGCAAATTTTTTCCAATTAAAGCATCCTTTTCCCTTTTTAAAACCTCAATGGTTTCATTTAAATCAACTACTACGATTACTAGATCATCTCTCTCATGTTCTACTTCTCCTAATTCCTCAGTTAGCACATTTTTATCTTTAATGAGATTGTGATATGTATCAATTAGGATATTTTCCAAGGATATAAGCTTCTTTTTCAGAATATGACTTCAAATTTCTTTGAACGTCTAGAAAGTTTACCTCATCTGCATCGTCATTAGATTTTGCCATCAGGCCAAAGATAGAATCATACTCAGTTACTTCGCTTTCAATAGCCATCATCGAGGTGTTACCTTGTTCATTATATCCTTCAGATTCACAGGAGGAATCTACCGGTGTAGTAAGAGCTTATTTCACAACATTGTCAGCGGCGTATTTTCTCTTAAAATCTCCTACCAGGAACCGAGTTCCTCTTGGCTGCTTTCTCTGTGTTGTGCTTGTATTGATCTTGCTTGTGCATAGGACAGCCTTTGATAAAATGTCCTGGCTTCCCACATTTATGACACAAGTCATAGCCTTTTGTTCTGCTGGAGCTACCCCTTTTTGGATTACCTTAATTTTTGCGCACCATTTTCTGGAATCTTTTTGTTAGATAAACCATGTCAGCATCCTCGCCACTTGAGTCATTATTGTCAGCCTTGAGGACCAGGTTCTTCTCCTTATTGGGTTCTCTTTTTTCATGGTCCTTCTTTTTTTATATATCATATGTCTTTAGATTTCTAATAAGTTTAACGATGGTCAACTTTTGCAGATCCTTTACATATGTGATAGCATTGACCTTGCTTTCTCAAGAACCAGGTAGTACACTAAGTATTTTCCTGACAAGTTTGTTCCTCGGAATGATTTCTCCCAGAAAGTGAAGATCATTGAAGATAGCGGTGAATTGAGTGTGCATGTCCTGAATGGACTCATCATCATCTATCTTGAAGAGTTCATACTCAGTGGTGAGTGTATCAATCTTCGACTGCTTGAATTGAGTTATCCCTTCGTGTGCCGTTTTGTGAGCTTCCCAGATCTCTTTGGCAGAGTAGTAGGTAGAGATCGTATTGTATTTGCCTGGTATTAATATTGTATTTGCCTGGTCTAATACCAGAGACGAGGATCATTTTTACTTGAAAGTTTTTCTCTATAGCTTTGCGGTCAACATTGTTGTACTCCTTTCTTGTCTGGAGAACTGTCACTGTTGGTTTGCCAATGGTCTTCATAGGGACGAAGGGTCTATTGCCTATAACATCCTAGAGTTCTGAACTTTAGCCTTGATAAAATCATGCATCCTTATTTTCCACCATCCGTAGTATTATCCATTAAATCTTGGTGCTCTGTAGGTAGATTGACCTTCTTCAAAGTTTGATGGAGCAGTCATGAGGATCCTTTCTAGGTGTTAGCCTAATTGAAAGAACTTGCTCTTATACCAATTGATGGAAACTAAGGTCCACTAAACTATATAGAGAACCTAGTTCTCTATCAGTTCCCATAGAACACACAATGAAATATAAGTAAATGACATAATAGAGTTTTATGTGGAAAACTCTTAGCTCACGGGATTAAAAACTACGACCTACATTCATAGGATTTCAACTTCACTACTAAGCAAACTTCAGATTACAAACTATTGTAACCTAGGATTAAACTCTTAATCCCTCACTCACTTGTAATAAATCCATTACAAGCCTCTTTGAAATAACTCTATTACAAAGCTCACTACTCGACTAAATCTAGCCAAGACACAAACGCAAGGTTTATGATTTTACAAATAATTTCTACACAATGCTTTTAGCAAAGGTAAGTAGGAATTACAAGAGATCGCACTAACAAAGGTACAACATAACTAAGGACATATGGTAACGTCGTGCTGGAAACTTGTATTTATTTTGTTGTTCTTTGTTCTTGAAGGCGTGAAGTCACTTGCAAGATAGCAGCACACTTGAGAGAGAAGCTTGATGATTTTTCAAGTGTTCAAGTGTGCTTTTTCCTTGCATCATGTTGATAATATAGAAGTGATGTCACTTGGATGATGCAAAAAATTATTCGGTACTAGGTATTCCCCATAAAGTTAATGTTGCCCTATTTGCCCTATTGTGTGCGTGCAGAGAAACAGCTGCAGCAACTTTATAATTGTGGGGAGTTGACTGGTACAGTCAGCAAGGGAACTGATGTCCATCTATTCCCTCTGTCGTCTCTTTGACTCTAATTATTGGAACTTGTGCCTGACATGAAACTTGTTATTCTTAAGCACTTTGAGGATATGTAACAGATTTCTGATCTGGTTGTTATCATTAAGTTTGTTAGATCATCAAAATATAATATCGTCAAGGGCGGCTCAAGGGTAAAGCCACTCAAGCAATTGCACGAGGCCCCATATCTAGAGGGGCCCCAAAATTTTTTGGTACTGTATTGAATAGTTGTATATGTATTTGATGAAACTTTTAAAAAATATTTAGTATATGTAAAAAAAAGTATATCTTTAATAAATAAGAAAATTATGGGACCGATAGAGATAATTTGGAAATAAAAATAGTAACTTACGGGTGAATATATTTCTTGTCTCTTTTATTGTCACGACCCCAACCCGGTCGTGATGGCACCCAGCACACGACTAGGCAAGCCCGACCATTTATATCAATAACCCCGTTAATTAAATAGATGTAGATAAATATCATTTAAAACAAGAATCTGAAATACTGATAATAATGCGAAAAATCTAACAAAATACCAACACAGCCTAATTAGGACCCGGTGTCACGACCATGAGCCTCTAATGACAGAATAATATCCTACCACAAAGTCTGTCTAAAACTGATAACACGGAAATAAAGGATAAAGATAGAGGGGAGAATCATCGGCTGCGAACGCCCTGCAGCTACCTCAAATACTCCCGGAAAGAACTATGGATCAGCTGGAATCACTCAGCCTGAGACTGCCCTGGATCTGCACACAAGGTGCAGGGAGTAAAGTGAGTACTCCAACTCAGTGAGTAATAAACATAACTAAAGTCTAAAAGTAAGAAAATGCAGGAAATGCACAAAGTACTCTACATCTTGCAGTTCATATCTAATCCAGCGGAAAAAGTATACAACAAATAATACAGTCAAGAAATAATGCATGAAAGGATGCAACACATATAACGGTACACTCCAGTACCCGCTGCGGCGTGCAGCCCGCTCCACTTATTTAACGTCGACGGCGCTCACTGGGGGTGTGTACAGACTCCGGAGGGGCTCCTACAGCCCAAGCGCAATATCAGCCAGGTATTGGCATAAAACAGTCTCTCGGCCTCAATATCAATATATAATAATTGCTACAGCGTGTAGCCCGATCCATACCAAGGAAACATCCTCACCATTGGGTCCCCGACCCATCTCAGTCAAATAAGTCCACAGCCAATCACATACTATAGGGATCTCAGCCCTCATATCCTTTTCATTTAAGGTTCATGTATAAAACACAGTTATTATATTGTTTTTAATATTTGAAAACATGACTGAGAATTTATGTTATGCACACAAGTGAGGAAAAATACATAAAGATCCCCTAAGGATTCTACAGGTCGGCACAAGGCCCCAAACACGGCAATAAGCCCAATCCACAGTGATAAAGTATGCGTCTCAATCGCCCATAAAGAAGAAATCATACTCGGGATGGACCAAGTCTCAATCCCCAACAGTAACTGACCCCGCACTCACCGTAGAATGCGTGTCACGCCTCAATATAGCGTCACGATGTGAAAGTCCTGGGTTTTAAACCCTCAGAACAGTAGTTACATAAATTACTCACCTCAAACTGGCTAAAGAACTAGTCCACCAAGCCTTTTCCTGTAGAATCAACCTCCTCGCGCGCCAAATCTGGCAAAAACCATAATGAATACGTTATATTAAGCTAATGGAACATAACCCAATTGAAAGAACTCAAAAAACACCCAAATACATAAAGTTGGCAAAACCCGAGCCCAGCCCACTTCTCGAAAAATTATGAAATTCACATCTTCAGACTCCTCGTCTCACCACGAGTCTGTACATATAAAATACACAAGAATCGGAGTCCATTTGACCCCTCAAATCATGAATTTAAACCCTCTTAGGTTTCAAGCCCTAACCTCCATTTTTACCCTTTACTTCCTTAAATTTCCGTGATTAATTAATGTTTTTATACCATAATAATATAATCCGAGTCCAAATATCCATACCTGATGAAAACCCTTCGAATCCTCTTCAAAATCGCCCAAAAACCTGCTTTGCTCGAAGTCCAAAATTTTTTTTTCTTTTCCAAGTTCGTGAACACTGTTCACTATAACACAGGTCCATTTTTCGCTTCTACGGTCCCCTGACCGCACCTGCGGTCCCGCTTATGCGGCTAATTGACCGCTTATGCAGTCTGACTTAAAACCATTTAGACCGCTTATGCGATTCCAAGCACCGCTTATGCGGTTTCCCCTCGACCACTTTTGCGGTCTAAAATCCGCTTACGCATCCCCGCTTACTCGCTCCACCTTCCGCTTATGCGGAAATCCCCTGGGCTACTCATGATAGCTTCTGCGACTTTCCCTACCGCATCTGCGGAACCGCTTAAGCGGCTCCTTTTTCGCAGATGCGAAAATAACAGTAGCCTGAAAAATCTGACTGCAACAAAAGCCTAGAACCCCCCGTTTAACCATCCGAATTCATCCCGAGGCCTCCGGGACCTCAACCAAAAGCACAACTTGTTCCAATCCTCAAAACACGTCAAACAACGCTAAAACCATTAAATCACATTGGATTCAAGCCTAGTTTTCTTCAAAACTTCCGCAATATGCATTCAATCAAAAACTCGACCAAACAACGTCCAAATGACCTGAAAATTTGCAGACATATCCAAAATCACCTAACGAAGCTACTGCAACTCTCATAATTCCATTCCGACCCACGGATCAAAATCCCACCTATCAACCGGAATTCACCAAAATTCAAACTTCGCCAATTCAAGCCTAAATCTACACCGGGCCTCCAAATTCGATTTCGATCGCACCCCTAAGTCACAAATCATCCCCCGAAGCTAACCGAACCATCGGAATTCACATCCGAGCCCCCTAACCACATAGTCAACGTTCGATTGACTTTTTTAAAACAAACTCTCTTCTAAGAGGCTAAGTGCCTCATTTCCAACTAAAACCAACTCAATTCCACCCGATCAACTCAAATACCGATATAGAACATAAAGTAAAACAATATGGGGGAAACGGGGCGGTAACTCATGTGACGACAGGCCGGGTCGTCACATCCTCCCCAACTAAAACAAATACTCGTCCTCGAGCGGGTCAAGAAATATACCTGGAGTCTCAAACAAGTGAGGATATCTGCTCCGCATCTCCCGCTCGATCTCTCAAGTAGCCTCCTCCACGGGCCGACCTCTCCACTGCACCTTCACCGAAGCTATATCCTTCGACCTCAACCTCCGAACCAGACGACCCAAAATAGCCTCTGGCTCTACATCATAGGTCAAATCATCATCCAACTGCATTGTACTGAAGTCCAACACATGAGATAGGTCCCCAACATACTTTCGGAGCATAGACACATGAAATACCGGGTGAATTCCCGACAGGCTGGGTGGCAAAGCAACCATATAGGCCACCTCCCCAATCCTCCTAAGTATCTCAAAAGGGCTAATAAACCTCGGACTCATCTTTCCTTTCTTTCCAAATCTCATGACGCCCTTCATAGGCGAAACCTTCAGCAAGACCTTCTCGCCCACCATATACGACACATCTCGAACCTTCCGGTCTGCATAACTCTTCTGACGCGACTGAGCTGTGCGAAGTCTCTCCTGGATTACTTTCACCTTATCTAAGGCATCCTGGACCAACTATGTCCCCAATAACCTAGCCTCACCGGGCTCGAACCAACCAACCGGAGATCTACACCGTCTCCCATATAAGGCCTCATATGGCGCCATCTAAATGCTAGATTGATAGCTGTTGTTGTAAGCAAACTCTGCAAGAGGCAAGAAATCAGCTAAAGAACCTCCAAAGTCAATAACACAGGCACGCAACATGTCCTCCAATATCTCGATGGTACATTCGGACTGCCCGTCCGTCTGAGGATGAAACGCTGTGCTAAGCTCTACTTATGAACCCAACTCTCGCTGAAAAGTCCTCCAAAACTGAGAAGTGAACTGATACCCCTATCTGAGATAATGGAAACTGGGACCCCATGCAACCGTACAATCTCCCGGATGAAAATCTCAGCTAACATCTCCGAAGAATGGGTAGTACACACCGGAATGAAGTGCGCGGACTTGGTCAGCCGATCCACAATCACCCAAACTGAATCAAACTTCCTCACTATCCGAGGGAGATGACTCACAAAGTCCATAGTAATCCTTTCCCATTTCCACTCAGGAATATCCATACGCTGAAGTACACCACCAGGTCTCTGATGCTCATACTTGACCTGCTGATAGTTGAGACACCAAGCTACATGACTCACAATATCCTTCTTCATTCTCCTCCACCAGTAATGCTGTCTCAGATCCTGATACATCTTCGCGGCACCTAGATGAATAGAATACCGAGAGTTGTAGGCCTCCTCCAATATCAACTCCCGAAGCCCATCCACATTGGGCACGCCAATCCGGCCCTGCATCCTCAACACACCATCATTATCAATGGTCACATCCCTGGAATCATCATGCTGAACTCTGTCCTTAAGGACAAGCAAATGTGGATCATCATACTGGTGCTCTCTAATGCGGTCATACAAGGAAGACAGAGATACCATACAAGCCAACATCCGACTAGGCTCCAAAACATCTAGCCTCACCATCCGATTGGCCAAAGCCTGAACATCAACCGCAAAGGGCCTTTCCCTAACTAGAATATACGCCAAGCTACCCATACTCACCGCCTTTTGGCTCAAAGCATCAGCCACCACATTGGCCTTCCCCGGGTGATACAAAATGGTAATGTCATAATCCTTAAGCAACTCAAGCCACCTGCGCTGCCTCAAATTTAGATCCTTCTGTATGAACAAGTGCTGAAGGCTACGATGATCGGTATACACCTCACAAGATACGCCATATAGGTAGTGCCTCCAAATCTTCAAAGCATGAACTATGGCAGCCAACTCCAAATCATGAACGGGGTAGTTCTTCTCATGAGGCTTCAACTGACGAGAAGCATAAGCAATAACTCTACCCTCCTGCATCAACACACATCCAATCCCAACTCTCGAAGCATCACAATACACGGTGTAAGAACCTGAAGCTGATGGAAAGACTAACATTGTGGTTGTGGTCAAAGCTGACTTTAGCTTCTAAAAGCTCTCCTCGCACTCGTCCGACCATAAAAATGGTGCACCTTTCTTCGTCAACTTGGACAAGGATGAAGCAGTAGACGAAAATCCCTAGACAAACCGGCAATAATACCCTACCAAACCGAGGAAACTCCGAATCTCCGTGGCTAAGGATGATCTAGGCCAACTCTGCACCGCCTCTATCTTATTTGGGTCAACCTGAATACCATCACTATACAACACGTGTCCCAGAAAAGCCACAGACCCAAGCCAGAACTCACACTTGGAGAACTTCGTATAAAGCTTCTCCTCCCTCAATCTTTGCAATACTACCCTCAAATGCTGAGCATGCTCCTCCTGGCTACGCGAGTATACCAGGATGTCATCAATAAAAACAATCACAAAGGAATCCAAATACGGCCGGAACACGCTGTTCATCAAATGCATGAACGCGGCTGGGGCTTTGGTCAGCCCAAAAGACATAACTAAAAACTCATAATGCCCATATCTTGTCCTGAAAGTTGTCTTCATAATATCAGAATCCCTAATCTTCAGTTGGTGATAGCCCGAACGAAGATCAATCTTCGACAATACCCTTGCTCCCTGGAGCTGATCAAATAAATCATCAATGCACGGTAGAGGATACTTGTTCTTCACCGTCACCTTGTTCAACTGCCTGTAATCAATACACATCCTCATTGTGCCATCTTTCTTCTTGACAAACAAGACCGGTGCACCCCACGGTGACACACTCGGGCGAATGAACCCCTTATCTAGGAGTTCCTGAAGTTGCTCCTTCAATTCTTTTAACTCA
>MU772440.1:114124-140451 GCA_026770625.1 Nicotiana glauca
GAAGGCATGATAGTCAAGTTTCAGTGCTTAATAATAGAGAAAAGATCAAAAGCATGCAAAGAACTCAAGACCAAAAATAGTCAAGAAAATGGAAGCACACTACAATTCAACGAACGAGTTGCACAAAGAACTTCAAAAAAGATTGAATAGTCCCCAAAGAAACTGGGGTTTTCGAAAATCAAATGAATTTAGAGGAGATGAGCAGTCAGACAAACAAACAGGTTTAGAATCTCGGATAGGCCCTAAAAATTAGGGTTTTCACTCATGCTAAATCCGATATAGGAGAAGGTAAGTCAAGTGAATAATAAACAGATCCTCAAACAAAATCCCAAAATTAAGGCTTTTAACATACTAAATCAGATAAAAAATAAGGTGAATCAAACAACCATTAACAAATAGACCAAGAAACTCAAACAAAATCCCTAAGAAAATTAGGGTTTTCAACATGGAAGTTCAGACAGAAGATAAAACAAGCAAACGCAGTAAAAACATGTCGAGATTTCAAAGAAGAGATGTTCAAGATAAAATAACATGAAACCCTAGTTGAGGAAAATAGAGTTTCTGAAAGCAATCATTAAAGAATCTTTGAGAAAAATGCATAGAAGGTTCACACACACATAGATCCAGAACGGATCTAAAATAAATCGAAGGAACCTCAGAGATTAGGGTTTCGTAAGAAATCCAAGAGACGAGATAGGCTTTGGAAACCATTGATCTGAGCAGAGAAGTCGAAGATTGAACTTGAATAGCCATGGCTAGCCGAGAAAAGGTCGAAAACGACCAGAGAACAATCATCGAGTCGGACTTGGTCGGAATCCTTCAAGATCTGGTCATTGGACCTTTAGAAGTGAGCACACAGAGGCCATGAGAGGCTAGATAGGCCTCCGATGAGCATGGGGAGCCATGGATTAGGGTTTCGATGGGAGGCGGCAGCTAGGGTTTTTAGAGAGCTTGAGAGACGAGAGCATTTGAGGGCGACGGATTGGGAAAAATGAGGTAGGGTTAGGCGGTTGTGTGGAATTAAAAAGGTAAGAAGTAACGGTGGTCGTTGATCTAAATGATCAACGGCCGGGATTTAAAAGGGATATGGGTTGGGTCGGTTCAACATGTGCTGGGTCGGGTAGGCATGTTAATTGGGCTGGGTAATTGGATTTCAAATTGGGGCCGAAATGGGTTGCCAAATTGGCTAAAATTGAAATGCAATTAGGCCAAATCGTAAATAGCCTTTTTTCCTTTTTAATTTTGTAAAAATAGTAATACTGATTTTAAAAATAAATTAAATGTACTGGGTAAATAAGTATTATATAAATATTAATTAAAAAATGCTGGGATTAATTTTATAAACATAAAATATCATAAATTACAAGATAGGCTATAATTGCAATTATATGCAATTTAGCTTTAAAATAAAAAAACAAATTGTAAAAAATATGCGAAAATTAGTTTAATTATATTTAGGTGTAAATGTGAAAATAAAATGAATTATTCACCAAAAATGATAATTTTGGGAATAATTATTTGATTTTGTTGTGTAAAATAGACAATAATTTGGTTTAAAGAATCATTAAAAATGTCAAAACTCTTGGATGTGCTTATATATGCACCAATATGCTTTTTTGGAAATATTTGGGTATAAAAATACTTAGGAAAAAATTGGGTATCAACAGCTGCCTCTCTTTAACCGGGAATGATGAAAGAGTTGTCAGGTAAAGATATGATGGCCAATTTTGACCGGAAGCGGTGGTTTAAAAAGAGTTTGACCAAGCTCCGGTTTATGAGTTGCCTACATATCCCTGGTTTTACATGCTGATGGAGATTTAAAAGGATAGACATGACGCTTGGTGGAAGCAAGAGGTGTTTTGAAGTTGATCGACTGCGAGAACGGGAACGAGGTCGCTCCTGCTGAGATGGTCGTTGCTAGGCGGTGTACCCGCAAGTGATCAGTATAGGCATATATTGTGCGTAAACTTAATCATGATGCAATTTCCCATTGGACCATGAATGTTGTCCCTGGACGGTTAGGATGACGTCCTCGGACCATGATGTCCTGGGCCATGAAGCGCGAAATTAAAGGATTCGGAGGCTATGAAATGATGTTCTCAGGCTATGATAATGGTGCCTCCGAACCATGATGCCTTTGAATAATGATGTGCAAGATATAAAGTGGGGTCCTCGTTCCATGGCATGGTGTTCTCGGGCTTTGAAGATGATGCCTCCGAATGATGACACCTTTGGACAGTTTGGCAATATTTCAGCCCATGAAATGCAAGATTTTGTGGTATTTCAGCCGATGCAAAAGCGTAAATGGCGATATTTCAGCCGACAGAAATTTAAATAAAACAGGCAATGTTTCATCCGATGCAAAAAGTAAAATGGCGATGTTTCAGCCGACAGGGGATTTAAATACAGGTTTGGCAATATTTCAACCGATACAAAAAGTAAAATGGCAATATTTCAGCCGACAAAGAATTTGAATGTCGTTTGGCGATATTTCAGCCATGCGAGAACCTAAATGGCGATATTTCAGCCGACAAAGAATTTAAATGTGGTTTGGCGATATTTCAGCCATGCAAGAATGATAAGGTGGCGATATTTCAGCCATGCAAGTGGAGGTAGAGCACAACCTCGGAAGGCAGAAAAGTAGCCTTATGCAGATAATGCAGGATGTAGACAATGCTTAGTCTCGGAAGGCAGAAAGGTAGCCTTATGCATTGCAGAAAATGCAGATGGAGACATCGCTTAGTCTCGGAAGGCAGAATGGTAGTCTTATGCAATTCAGATAATGCAGATGGAGACAAAGCTTAGTCTTAAAAGGCAGAAAGGTAGCCTTATGCAATGCAGAATAATGCAAATGGAGACAACTTTTAGTCTCGGAAGGCGGAAAGGTAGCCTTATGCAATTCAGATAATGCAGATGGAGACAATACTTAGTCTCGAAAGGCAGAAAGGTAGCCTTATGCAATGCAGGAAGTACCGATTGTAATAAAAGATTCTTAGCTGATTGTTGGTAACTGATTGTGATATTGCGGCTGCTAGGGTATATGACATGCGGATAGCAAATGCGAACGTGCAATATGTTGTGACTCAGATGCCTGTATCCAAAGAAAAATCGTGAGTTTTGTAAAGGAGAAAGGTTAGTTCGTTTTCCTGTGGCTTTCGGCGTTACGCATCATTTAGGGTAGTGTTGCTAAACAACAGCTACCATACTTATGCATGATTTAACAAATATAACATAAGTAGAAAATAGTTTTGTTTAGATGAACCAACGGCTGCAACGTGGTTCAAAACACTGCAACCTCTCTTGCTCTAGAATTTTAAGGGTCCTGCTCAAAATTCTGCCCCGGTTTACTGGGCTGGCACTTTTGACGGCTACGCTGAACGAATGCAAAATCAACTTCATGCTAGAATGATATGCACAGGTCTTGTTGGGGTTGACCCACTAGGAGGGATTTTCTGGAGCTTTGGCTGGGGTGGAAGTGACGTAACTAGCAACTTTAAGTCTTTCACATAGCTGGTCAATTGGTTTTGCGATGGCTGTGTATTGTCTCGGAGGTTTACGGTCAAAATTTGGCCTGGGTCTTGGAAAATTTTGACAGGTGGGTGGTGATTGGTATTGAGAGGGTTGAGCATTATAATCTTGGTAGAGAGGTACTGGTTGAGAGTATCTGGGTAAAGTGGGTTGATATGTGAGAGGTGGAGAGGGCTGGAAAATAGGAGGCGGGTAAGAGGGTGCGGGTGCCTGTTAATTTGGGATAGGCTGATATGTAAGTGGAGGTGATGGGTAAGTGTGGTACTCTAGTGGTGATTTGGCTCCCTGTGTGACCATCATGGCACTTACATCTTTCTTCTTAGATGTGCCACCAGTTTGTAGAGCCTTATTGGTGGCTTGCAATGCTTCAAGATTTGTAACCATACCATTCTTGATGCCCTCTTTGATTCTTTCTCCGAGTTTGATGATATCAGAGAACTTCTGACCCTCGATCAGCATCAACCTCTTGTAATATTTAGGATCCTGAGCCCGGACGAAGAACCTATTCATTTGCTTCTCTTCCAAGGCCGACCTGACCTTTGCAGCTTCTGACATCCAACGAATAGCATACTCGCAGAATGTTTCGGTGGGTTTCTTCTTCAAATTCTGTATGTAGAATACATCTGGTGCATTCTCTGTATTAAACCAGAATCTATCCATGAAGTCTGATGCCATTCCTACCCAACTCGTCCATTTCTTGGGGTCTTGACTGATGTACCAGGACAGTGCATCTCCCTTCAAACTCCTCGTGAAGAGCTTCATGCGGATTTTCTCATCTCTTCCAACCCCAACTAGCTTATCGCAATAGGTCCTCAGGTGGACTCTGGGATCTCCGGTTCCATCAAACATTTTGAACTTAGGAGGCTTGTACCCCTCCGAAAGTTCAACATCTGGTTGAATGCACAAGTATTCATTGTTCAGCCCCTCAATGCCTTTGTTACCTTCGACACCCCGGACCCAGCTAGTTAACTTCTTGAGCTCAGCTGCTAAGCTCCTGATGAGGGAGTCTTTGTCATCAGACTCAGGTGCATTTGAGATTGGTTAGGTGTAGTGAGGTATAGTATCCACAAAGATAGGAGTGTTATGGAGGTGGTCGTTCGCAGTGTTTGGTGGCTCGGGAATGAGCAAGGGAGGGTTGTTACATGTTTAGTGGGTTTGAGCGGGAGCGGGTTGTATTTGTGGTTGCGGGGTGTTTTGTGGAGGTACGGGATTTGGGGTGTTGACATCAGGAGCAGCAAGAGAGAATGATAGGCTTGCCAAGTTCCGAACTTGGTCAAACTCTTCCTGGAATTTCAACAATTTATGCTCAAGATGAGCAATAGTTCCCTTAGCAATTGGGGTAACCTGAGAAGTTTCCTCCTTTTCAATCTCCTTTCTAGCACTTGTATTTTCCATTCTTCCTTTGTTCTTGTTCTGGACAGGACTCGGAGGAGGAGGAGGTGGAGGGCCCTTGGATCTTGTAGAGTATGCTGATGGTGCCAGAATGCACGAACTAACCTTTAGGGAGGAGAATAAAAATAAAAGAAAAACAAAAAGGTAACAAGTTAGTGCGGCTCATGAGGAAAAAATGTTGCAGTATTTAAACACGTTGTGCGGAAAAATATAAATTGCGTCCTAGTTTTGGTGACTCGTTGTGCCCGAGGTAGGCCTAGCGACAAATAATTTTAGAGAACATATAATGCTAAATTCCTCATTTTATTGACAAAAATAAGACGAATCCAAAATGACTCTAAATAATAGAAAGTAAATGTCACTAGTGGTCATTGGCCTTATTACATTAAAAATAAAAAGACTCCTAACTACTTGATCCCAAAAGGACCTTCCCCATATTCGGCATCTTTGTCTCCCTCGAACAGTTTCACCAGCTCGCGTAGTCCTAGTAGCAAATAAGCTCGGGCCAGATGTCCGCCTGCATTTCCTTTGCAGCCTCTATGATTTTTTCGTTAGGCTGGTTCTCTAGAAGTGAAGGAAAATTCCCTAAGTATTTGCGGACGAGCGTCTGATCACTGGAGTGGAGGTCTTTCCACCAATTTAGCAGCCTTGGATAAATGTTGGTTACCATGCCAAATCTGGGGACTTCGTGATTCATTTTCTGCAAAATAGAGCGTTAGGCCCTTACCTCCACTAGACTCGACTATTTAAACTAATAATTAGCATAGCAAGCATTTATTTCTCCAAATAAATGCACAGAACATGGAGGCGTCCGTTTGCATTTCAAGGAAACCCGGTGGACTTTGGACAAGGCTATCTTAATGAGTCATTACGTGGACAACATAACTGACTTGGCTAGGTTTGACCATGATGCATGTACAGTTTGACGGAGTAAGGTTTCTATTTTGAAGTGCTAGACTGGTACCCTTGAGCGGACAACTCAAGAGAGAAAGGCACGGAACCGTCGACTACACCATTGATCGACTGGTTTTACCGCAAATACGGCTTTGTCAAATTTAGGGGGTGATAGTATTGGAAGTGCGCAACTACTCATTATAAGCGTTGCTATAGTATTTGTTTGGCACGAGTGGAATATGATGTTGAAAATGCAGTTTACAAGAATGAAACATATTGACATGTATTTTCACGTTCATACAATAAAGTTACAATGATTGCTCCAAAATTACAACAGCATTGATGGAAAAGCGATAAAAGAAAGTAAACAAAAAAAATAAAAGAAACAAGTCAGTTTCAAATAAAGATATTAAATAAAAGCAATAAAAGAAAGCAATAAAGTCACGTATAGAATGCAATGGTAAAAGCCTAAAGAAATCCCCGGTAGAGTCGCCATGCTGTCGACGCCCCTTTTTTCCTAAAGCGGAATCGATTTCACGACATTTGGGAAGACAACTCTTTTCCCACTTTGGGAATTGGGTTTTTCAGAGTTTGGAGAGTCACCACCTAATGATTATAGTGCATTAGGTTACTTTTAGGAAAAAAAAGAGTTAAAGATGAAAACTAGAGTTTGGATAAGGGCTTGATATTATCTCGAGGGGAAGGTGCTAGGAACCCCTCAAGATCCACTAGTGTGGTTTCCGGCCATGCTACAATTGTGACTTTAAATGCAAATGTAAACAAACAAGCATTGCAAATATGGGAAAATTGTTACAAGTAAGAGTGTGAAAATGATTAAAAGGTGCTAAAATTTAGAGGATAACGATTTTGTAATTTAAGAAGAGATACACAATGAGGGGAGAGATCAAATAAGTGACACAAATAACTTAAGGAAATAAACAAAAGATGGAAGTTCGAAAAGTTTTGTATAGCTTTGAAAAATCTGAGAATAACAACTAATAAAGAAGGAAGGGGAGGTCCTAGGTTTATACATGACATGGATCATTCGGACAAAACTGGTACTTAATTGTACGCGAAGTGTTATCGTGTAATCATCATCTCCATGTCTACCTTTTCCATCCCATTAAGGTATTAAAGCGCAGAACGGTATCATTTACTTACCATATGCTACTACCCGTCCCAATCCTATCAGTCCCGGGGTATTAGGACTTCTAATACTAAAGGGGAAAGAAAGAGATGGAGGCCTTTATGGAGTTTAAAGGATAAAATTCTAATCGCCATTCAAAACAAGTAGCAAGTAAAACGGGATAACAAATAATCATATAAGGCTCAAATTAACCCGAGAAATCAAACAAACATTTAGTTTAGCATGCCTTAACAAATACTGATTTGGTCTTAGATAAAATTTAAGCAGCGAGCGGACTGGTCCAACACATATATTTAGACAGAAAGTCTGTACTAGGCAACTCAGATACAGTTGTCGGATATTAAGGCATTTGACGCGAGTTGTTATAAGAAAGCACTGATTTTTAGAAGGTAACTAATGCAGAAGTGTTTTAAAAAAAAGGGGGCTGCAGACTTAGGACAGTATTTTAAAAAAATGAATTTCAAAAAGTGATCGAAGGACTGTTTCAATTGTACATGCAGAAAGAGTAGTTGTTGAAATCCAGAAGAGACAGGACCTTTAAAAAGGTAATTGCGAAGCTGATTTAAATAACGAGTTCAGAGATTGTTTTGAAAAAGAATGAATTTAGGCAGAATATTAGAGAAGTTGTGTTAGAAAAGATATGCAAATTTGAAGAACTTGATTTATAGGACAAATGCACACTGGTTTAAAAGAGTTTTATCAAAGGTTAAAGTTATGAAAACGTTACTAAGTTAGGCGTCTAAGATCCAATTAACTAATGATTACTGCTTTAAAAGGGCCAAACGAGTTTGATGCAAAATCCTATAGGCATGATATCTATGTTATTGATTTTAGAACTTGTTAATGAACTTGTGAAAAGATGCTTGTTTAATTAATCCTAAAATTTGCCTAATGAATATGCGTATCCTATAGGCATGACATCTATTAATTTTCAGGAAATTTTATACTCATATAAGCTGGATCTCGTGATGCATAGTTACAGAATATGAGGATTAAACCCTATAAACATGCTTTCTAGGTGAGTTAAGCGTTAAATCCTATAGGCATGGTCTCTATGTAATTGAATCAGTATTAGAGGTCCTATAGGAAGGATTTCTAGTTTGATGAAATAAATCCTAAGTCATGATTTCTACCCTTGGGATGCAAGAAAAATAAAGACCCCTCCCACACCCTTTTACTATAATCCCCGAGTTTCATACAAAATTATTACAAACCAATGAATTAAACTGGAAATTAAAAGATACATCAAAAGCTAACAGCTAGATCCGAGGAGCCTAATTCAACCTTAATGTCTTGTAACGTGCGATTGAGCCATTTCTAGGATTCAAATTTCCAAAGCCTTCTATTTATCCAAGGTGTTTCAAAGTTCCAAGGAATCTCAGGGATTCCAGGCATTGCTTACACCCAGGATATTATCAAAATTAGAATAGTGCAGTGTGGAAGAGCCTGCTCTCAGGCATCCAAGTTCAGAGGGAGCTCAGGGGTCCCAAAGCATGGCTTGCAAGAGAGGGGCAGAACTTATAGCTAGGAATAAATGCAAAGTGAAAGGGAATCATGGATCCATGATAGGTGGTGGTCATACCTAGCCATAAAGTAGGTTGGTACACCCCTGACCATTTGTTTGGTTGCACAAGTTTAGAGCAGACCTTTTGAAGGTCAGACCAAAGTCTGGACGGTGATTAGGACACTATCAAACCCTATTCTAGGGCTCAAGCACATAAAAGGGGGAAGGGAGTGGGAATAGATTGAGTTAGGGATTCAAAGAACCCAATTCAGGATCAGAGACAACAATATTGGAGTGTTGTTATGCCCTGAACAATAACTCACATACAAAAGGGGTAGAGGGGGTAAGGGAATTCATAAAGTATCAAACTCACAACAAAACAAACGATTGCACACGTTATTTAAATACTGGACTGTAAAGGAAAAGGGTAAACAAATGGGCAGAATTAAACACATTGTTATTGAGGCATGTAAACTAATTGAGACATACTAGTATAGAAGTAACAGAGTGCAGAAGAAAGCAAACACAGTCCATAGCAATGCAAGTATTAGAAAGAGAGAGAGTATAAATGAAGGTGAATTATGAACTCAGATTATTCTGTGTTCGTGTGTGTTCAAAGAGAAAGGGGGAGAGTATTTATAGTGTAAAACCAAGGATTGCAGTTCAGCAATAATTAGGGGAACAAGTGTCAATTAAAATCAAATCAGCATCAAAGACTTCCTTTAATTAAGGAATTAAATCAAACAGTAGCATGCAGGTGTTAAACAAGGAAAGAAATCACGCAAGGCTGGACATGAAAAATAAGGAAGGATTTTTAGCATAGTACGAGCATACCACATGTATTTGGGGTTAGATTCATTAGATCTTAATTAAGGAAAGGTTTGTAAGAATCACATACTAATGTAATTAAGGTAATGGGATCAATCAGCTTGAGGAAAACATTTCAAACACGTCCAAGAAACAATGGAAATTAAGACAATAAAGGAAAGAATCAATTATAAGAGTGCAATCAGAATCATACTAAGGACAAGTTTTTGAAAAATCACTCACAAGTTACAAAAAGAACTTAGTATATATATACATGGATGTACAAATAATAGGCATGTGAAGCTAAATTGTGGCAAAATAATAGCATGTAGCAGTAACTAGAAGGCATGATAGTCAAGTTTCAGTGCTTAATAATAGAGAAAAAATCAAAAGCATGCAAAGAACTCAGGACCAAAAATAGTCAAGAGAATGGAAGCACACTACAATTCAACGAACGAGTTGCACATACAACTTCAAAAAGATTGAATAGTCCCCAAAGAAACTAGGGTTTTTGAAAATCAAATGAATTTAGAGGAGATGACCAGTCAGACAAACAAACAGGTTTAGAATCTCGAATAGGCCCCAAAAATTAGGGTTTTCACTCATGCTAAATCCAATATAGGAGAAGGTAAGTCAAGTGAATAATAAACAGATCCTCAAACAAAATCCCAAAATTAAGGCTTTTAACATGCTAAATCAGATAAAAAATAAGGTGAATCAAACAACCATTAACAAACAGACCAGGAAACTCAAACAAAATCCCCAAGAAAATTAGGGTTCTCAACATGCAAGTTCAGATAGAAAATAATACAAGACCACACAGTAAAAACATGTCGAGATTTCAGAGAAGAGATGTTCGAGATAAAATAACATGAAATCCTAGTTGAGTAAAATAGAGTTTCTGAAAGCAAACATTAAAGAATCTTTGAGAAAAACGCATAGAAGGTTCACACACACATAGATCCAGTACGGATCTAAAATAAATCGAAGGAACCTCGGAGATTAGGGTTTTGTAAGAAATCCAAGAGATGAGATAGGGTTTGGAAACCATTGATCTGAGCAAAGAAGTCGAAGATCGAACTTGAATAGCCACGGCTGGCCGGAAAAAGGTCGAAGACGACCGGAGAACAATCATCGAGTAGGGCTTGGTCGGAATCCTTCAAGATCTGGTCGTTGGACCTTTAGAAGTGAGCACACAGAGGCCATGAGAGGCTAGATAGGCCTCCAATGAGCCTGGAGAGCCAT
Source organism: Nicotiana glauca (assembly GCA_026770625.1). Taxonomy (NCBI): domain Eukaryota; kingdom Viridiplantae; phylum Streptophyta; class Magnoliopsida; order Solanales; family Solanaceae; genus Nicotiana; species Nicotiana glauca. Next base: position 124,642 of record MU772440.1, read on the forward strand.
GGATTAGGGTTTCGATGGGAGGCGGCGGCTAGGGTTTTGAGAGAGCTCGAGAGACGAGAGTGTTTGAGGGCGGCGGATTAGGAAAATAAGGTAGGGTTAGGCGTTGATCTAAATGATCAACGGCTGAGATTCTATTATGAATACCTAATAGAACCGCACCACATGTGAAATTAAAAAGGTAAGAAGTAACAGTGGTCGTTGATCTAAATGATCAACGGCCGAGATTTAAAAGGGATATGTGTTAGGTCGGTTCAACATGTGCTGGGTCAAGTAGGCATGTTAATTGGGTTGGGTAATTGGATTTCAAATTGGGGCAGAAATGGGGTACCAAATTGGCTAAAATTGAAATGCAATAAGGCCAAATTGTAAATAGCCAATTTTCCCCATTTAATTTTCTAAAAATAGTAATACTGATTTTAAAAATAAATTAAATGTACTGGGTAAATAAGTATTATATAAATATTAATTAAAAAATAGTGGGATTAATTTTATAAACATAAAATGTCATAAATTACAAGATAGGCTATAATTGTAATAATATGCAATTTAGCTTTAAAATACCAAAAAAAATTGTAAAAAATATGAAAAAATAACTTTAATTATATTTAGGTTTATATGTGAAAATAAAATGAATTATTCACCAAAAATGATAATTTTGGAAATAATTATTGGATTTTGTTATGTAAAATAGGAAATAAATTGGTTTAAAGAATCATTAAAAATGTCAAAACTCTTGGATGTACTTATATATGTACCAATATGCTATTTTGGAAATATTTGGGTATAAAAATACTTAGGGAAAATTGGGTATCAACACTACTAATATCTGAGTTTGTGTGGTGGCATAGGGGAATTTTATAATATCTTTTGTGGAATGATTGGGTACTTGAGGCGTGATAAGTATTCGTGCGGCAAAATTTAGGATCAGGTATGGTGATTCGTGTGCTATATGTAGTGGAGACTGGAAGTTCTCATGTACAGACTATGTAGTGGTTGTGGATCGTGTGTATCGGCACCGTTTAGCGGCTATTAGGAGTTGGAGGCCCGAATGGATCTTTACTTGCTGGTATGTTAGATTTTTGGATGTAATGTTGAAATTCAGACTGGTTGTCTTAGTGTTGGGTGATTCTGAATTATTACGCTATGGGCAATGCCGGAAATACCACGGGTTGAGTGGCGAGGTGTGTTGGATTATGTTCTAGCAGGGTGGTTTATCTTTCAAAGATTAGCGGATGGCTGGGAAGAAGTTGGGCCTTCGTGATGGATGTCAGTGCAAAGGATTCTACCATTGATTTAGTTCCTGTGTTGAGGGACTTTTCTGATGCATTTCTTGTGGTCGGGCATGTCGCCAGGCGAGGTTCTGGATTTCGGTATCAATTTGATGCCGGGCACCGTATTGTATGGCTTCGGCAAGAGTTATAGTACTAGAAGGAGCAGCTTCATGCCTCCTTGGTAATGAGTTCGTTGGCAGGTCGATGTGGCCACGTATTCGGCTTGAGTTGCTATATGTTGTGAGACGTTACGATTTATTGGTTATAGGCATATATGGTGCGGTTCTATTAGGTATTCATAGTGAAAGTCGAGCGGGAAGAGTAATTGGGTGTTGCTCGAAAATGGAATGTTGGTTATGACCTATCAGTTTGCGTGTCATATGTTATTTGTTTCACCATGGGTGTAATGAATTGCTTTGGTTTCAGACATCAAATTGTGCGTGGCTGTCGATTTTGAGCATAGTGACTTGAGGTGTTTCATGTGTAACAGTGTTTGGATAGGATCGCGCATTGTAGCGAGGCCACGTGGAGATATGACCTTTTGGGGTAGATTCAGATGTTCTATTCTATGATGTGAGACGGGATCTCAGCCTTATGTTGTGATGGTACTAATGAGCTTGAGGTACAGTTCTTTCGTCTGAGTTATTTTTTCATGATTTGAGCATGTTCATACCGTTTCTTATTGGTGCGTGTATTATGCAAGTTGTGGCTTAGGCTTGTATTGAGATGTCATATCACCAGAGTGGTGTGTTGCATTCGAGGTGATCGTTAGGGTCATTAATGAATACGAACAAATTTGATTTTAGCTTGTTAGAAGGATAATATCGAGGTTCGGCTCAAAAATCTGTTGTGGTATTAGTCAAAAGGGAAGTGGCTTCATGAATGGTTGATCTGAGAAATGGTTGTGGTTTGCTGCATGTTTCATTTATCGTTGGGAGTATATGAAAGTGTTGGAATAATACTTTAGCTAATAAGAGGTTTTCTATCGGTACTTGGTTGTTGTGGGCAACTGCTGTGAATAGATGTTATCGTTTCGAGTGTTTGGATTATGTGGTATATCATATGATTTCACCTGAGGTTGCAGGTATGGGTTAGTACAACTGGTTCGAGACTACTGAAAGTATAGGTGTGAGGTTTTGATCATCTTGATGGTTTCAGAAGTGAAAAGGTAGTTCTATGATTTATGGGCTAGACTGGATTGTGTAATTTTAGTTAAAATGTGTTATCAGACCTATATGAGATAGGGTGACGTGGGATCACCCCCGGGTAAATGCATGGTAAGGTTATTCAGCTATTGGTTGGCTTCTAGAGCAACTCTGGGTGTGCTCGAGGACGAGCATTTATTTAAGTTGGGGAGGATGTCACGACCCGACCCGTCGTCTTATGGGTTACCGCTCCGTTTCTCCCATTTTATGCTTCTTCATGTTTCATTATCTGTATTTGGTGTATTAGAGTTGATTTGGATTGGTTTTGGTAGGAAATGAAACAATTAGTCTCTTTACGGAAGGTTTGGTTTGGAAAAGTCAACCGGATATTGACTTATGAGCTAGAAGGGTCGGATGTGATTTCTGGTGATTTGGTTAGCTTCGAGAAGTGATTTAAGACTTGGGAGTTTGATCGGAAGTGATTTTGGAGGTCCAGCGTAGAACCAGGCTTGAATTGGCGAAGTTAGCATTTTGGCGATGTCCAGTTGATAGGTGAGATTTTGATCCGAGGATTGGAATGGAATTACGAGAGTGGTTGAAGCTTCGTTAGGTGATTTGGGATGTGTGCACAAAATTTCAAGTCATTCGGAGGTGTTTCGGTCGGGGTTTTGATCGAATGCGTGTTTCGGAAGTTTTATTGAAGAACTTAGGCTTGAATTCGATGTAATTTGATGATTTTGGTGTTAATTGAGTGTTTTGATGATTGGAGAAAGTTTGAATGATATTTTAGGATGGGTTGGAACTTTTGGTTGAGGTCTCGGCGACCTCGGGGTGATTTCGGATGGTCAATCGGACCAATTTCGGCCTTTGGAAGTTGCAGTTTTTCCAACTATGTGTTGCAGAGATTTATCTCTTCACGTTCGCGAGAGGATCCTCATGTTCGCATAGAAGGAATTTGGAAGGCAGGAATTTAAGCCTTCGCGTTCACGCTTGAAGGCTCGCATTCGCGAAAGGATGGGAACTGATGCTTCGCGTTAGCATGAGTTCTCCCGCGTTCACGTATAAGGAATTAGGGTTCAGTGGAATTACCCTTCGCATTCGCATCAGGTGCCTCGTGTTCGCGTAGGTCTAGGAGCTGAGGCATCGCATTCGCGACCCCTGTGTCGCGTTCGCATAGAGTAAATTTTTGGTCAATGCAAGGTTTTGCTTCGCGAATGCGACGGTTTGACCGCGTTCGCGAAGAAGGAAGAGTCAGACGAGGGCAGAATGTTTTAAAACATTTCATCCATGATTTTGGGTCTCATTTACTCCATTGTTGATCTTTTTGAGAGCTTTTTGAAGGAAATTGAAGAGGGATTCAAGGAGAATCAATTGGATGCAAGATTTTTAAACTTAAAACTTGTTCTTATTGTGAAATCCATCTATAAATTCATGGAACGTAAGCCAAAAACAGAAGAACTAGGGCTTGGGATTTTGAAACTTAATTTAAGGATTTGAAGGAACATTTGATGTCGGATTTGAGAACTTTTGGTATGTACGAACTTGTGGGGGGATAAGGAATCTGTTGATATTAAATTTTCTGATTTTCTAGGAGTTGGCTCGGGGCTCGAGTTTCGCAAATTTCGTGAGTTTTGATGTTCTTGGATTCTTTTCGATTGGGTTATGTTCCCTTAGCCTATTGTGTTTTATCCGCTCTGATTTTGGATAGATTCGATGCGCGTGGAGGCCGATTTGAGGGGCAAAGGCATCGCGAGCTAGAGATTTCACCGGTTCGAGGTGAGTAATAATTGTAAATGATATCCTGAAGGTTTGAAACCCCGGATTTGTACAACGTAGTGCTATATTGAGGTGAAACACGCGCTTAATGGCGAGCGCGAGGTTGTTTACTACTAGAGATTGTGACTGTCCGTCCCGTTTAATATTTTACCGCGTATTTGACTAAGCTAATTTGATTATCATCAAGATTTGGGCTTATTTCCACGTTTTGAGTTTAATGCCGATTATTTGAACCCTTCGGGGATTGTTATCACTATTTTGACATGTTATTTGAACTCAGTCCTAATGATTATATTATTTTGCAAACTCAGCCGCTTTAATTGAATTTTGAGACTTTACTGATATTTCACTATTATTTGGGCTGAGAACTACTATTTTATTGATGCCCGAGGAGCTTATGATATTTTTGGACTGAGTGAGGTTTTCAGGCCTTGAGCGTATTGTGAGGAGGCTTTCAGGCCTCGAGTGTATTATGAGGAGGCTTTCAGGCCTCGAGTGTTTTGTGAGGAGGCTTTCAGTCCTCGAGTGTATTGTGAGGAGGCTTTCAGGCCTCGAGTGTAATGTGAAAAGGCTTTCAGGCCTCATGTTGATATGTGCAGGTTTTCAGGCCTTATGATGATATAGCGCTTGGGTTGTAGGAGCCCCTCCAGAGTCTGTACCCCCACAGTGAGCGCGGGTACCTATCTAGAGCGGACAAATTTTAGACAGCGGTAACAATGGCACTGTTATACGCATTTTGGTCAGGTAATAATGACTGACCAGACAGGTAACAATGACTGACCAGTGGTAACAATGGCATTGTAATATGCTTTTTAGTCAGGTAATAATGACTGACCGGTCAGGTAACAATGACTGACCAGAAACATAAATCATGCCCGAGAGGCCGGAACTATTTTTGAGACATTGTCTGAGGGGCGAACTTTGATGTGCTCATCTTGCATATTTACTTGTCTTTTTACCTGTTATACTGTGGTAATCGTGCCCGAGGAGCGAATTTTTCTGTGCTTATCAGTACTAACTGCTTGAAATTATTTTTCGTAACTGTTGAAAAGATCATTTTCAACATAGGTCTTTAAACTGGGCCAAGATGTTTCTAAAGATTTCACATCCTTACTATTTTCTCAAAGGATTGTACCCTACTTCTATACAGTATGTTGGCTGTTTTACGTGATTTTTTACTGTTCAGTTGTTATTTATCTTTATTACTCACTGATTTGGAGCACTCACTTTACTTCCTACACCTCACGTGTAGATTCATGTATTTGTTCACCCGGTAGCGAGTTTTGGCTGATCAGAGGCAGAGCTATAGGAGTAGCAAGGTGACTGCCTGCGTTCGCAGCACCATTCTTCTCTCTTTTGGTTCATTATTCCGGCTTTGTATACATTTGGTCTTGTAGTTGTGTTTATACTCTAATAGATGCTCGTGACTTGTGACACCCTGATTTGGGCTGTGTTGGGTTGTAATTCTATTAATTAATATCATTAAGTCGTATTTTGTTGTTCATTTGTGTTTAACTATTTTGAAAGAGACGAGTTGGGTTAGTTGGCTGGCCTTGTCTTCACGAGAGGTGCCATCACGACCAGTGCGGGGTTTGGGTCGTGACAAATATTGTGTGTGTAAATAATAAAGAAATTTTAAATAAAAAATATTTAATATTGCTTATATGTAAGCTATATTCGATATACTATACTATATATACATTGTAATGACCCGATCGGTCGTTTTGAGCCCTAGCACGTTGTTTAGCAGTCTGAGGCCATGAGCAGCTTCATTTCAGGTATTGTGACTTGTTCACGTGGTCGGAATTTAAATTCGGGAAGATCGGAGTTAAATTTTAATGAAAATTCTCATTTGAGCAGCTTAAAGTTGAAAGGATGAACTAGGATTGGATCTTTGAGTAAACGGCCTCGGAATCGGGATCTAAAGGTTCCAACAAGATCGTATGATGATATCGGACTTGGGCGAATGCTCGGATCGGGTTTTGGATAACCCGGGAGCGTTTTGGTGCCTATTGTGGAAGTTAGCATTTTGGAAGAAATTTCTTATGTTTGGCTTGAAGTGCATTTCAGTGTTATCGATGTTCGTTTGGGATTCCGACTATGGGAATAGCTCCTTATGGTGATTCTGGAGTTGGGAGCATGATCGGAAGTGAATTTTGAGGTCTGTAGGTCATTTTGAAGCCATTTGGCTAAACATAGAAATTTGAAGGTTTTGGGAAGTTTGACCGGAGGTTGACTTTTTAATATCAGGGTCGCAATCCGATTCTGGAAGTTGGAGTAGGTTCGTAATGTCAAATATGACTTGTGTGCAAAATTTGAGGTCAATCGAACGTGATGTGATAGGCTTAAGCATCGGAAATAGAAGTTGGAAAGTTCAAAGTTCATAAAGCTCGAATCGGGGTGTAATTCATGGTTTTAGCGTTGTTTGACGTGATTTGAGGCTTCGAGCAAGTCCGTAATATGTTATGGGATTGGTTGGTATGATTGGTTGGGGTGCTGAGGGCCTCAGGTGGATTCCGGGTGGTTAACGGATCAAAATTGAAATTTTGAAGAAGGTTGAAGGATCTGGTTGCTGGTGTTTTCGCTTCTGCGGAAATGGGACCGCAGAAGTGGCGCTGCAGAAGCAGTTGGGGGAGCCGCAAAAGTGGTTTTGTTTGAAGGATTTTGGACCGCAGATGCGGTCAAGGTTCCGCAGAAGGGAGACCGCATCTGCGGAAGAGGGGATCGCAGAAGCGAAAAAAGGGGGCTGAGCCCAGGACCGCAAAAGCGGAACCGCTTAAGCGGTAAAATTTCCGCAGAAGCGGATATAGCTGGGGCAGAAGCATTATTTTAAAAGTCGGATTTTGGCCATTTCTCTCTCATTTCTCATGGCTTTGGCGATTTTGGGAGGATTCAAGAGAGGTTCTTCATCAACAATGTTAAGGTAAGTTATTTCTACCTATTATGAGTTAAATACATTAATTATGTATGGATTTTAGTATGAAAATAGGTAGAAAATTGAGGGTTAGAGGAAGACCTAGAAATATTGTGTTCTTGGAATTTAGCCACGATTTTGGTTATGGAATTAAGAGAAAATTATATATTTGAGTTCCTAAGGTCATAGGTAAACTTTATCTTCAAAAAAATTTGGATTCCGGGCACGTGGGCCCGAGGGCGTTTTGGTCAACTCTTTGATCGGGTTAGGAATTTTTATAAATTGGATTGTACTGAGTACCTTAGCATATATTAATGGATTTGAATCGCCATTGGCTAGTTTTAGAGCTTTGGGCATCGGTTCGAGCGTTTGGAAGAATGTAGAATGCCGATTATGGATCTTCAGAGCGAGGTGAGTCTCATTTCTAATCTTGTGAGGGGGAATTTACTCCATAGGTGAAGTAATTGATTATGTGCTCCTATTTGTGGGGGCTACGTACGCACGAGGTGACGAGAGTCCGTTTATAGCTACTATTATGCTATTGTCTGGGTAGTTAGGACCCAAAAGCATGTGTACGTGGATTAATTGTAAACACATTGGTAGCTTGAATTGCTTAACTCACATCGAATTAGTAAATAAAATTCTAAAAGAATTAAGCTTCATTTCTTAAATTATTAAAGGGGAATTGGTTTCATTTGAATAAATATTCCCCGATAAGTTCTTATTGACTAATTGAGCATGTACCTTATGTGTGCTTGCGTCGCATGGATGATTCACGAGCAGGATATGTGTTTAATTATGAAACGGGCCGAATGCCTCGGTGATAATAGATGCATCTATGGTTCGTGCCGCTCGACCCTCGGCAGTGCACAATTTACATTCTGTTGGAGCGGGCCGTCGACCTCGGCGTGATTTGCGCATGTTTATCTGTTACTTGGAAATTTGTAAATGTGGAATGGGCCCTATGTGGTTTGACATAAACTGATAAGATAATAAAGAACATACCTCAGAAGCCCTTGATTTATTGTTGAAGTGGTTTTACCTGTTTGCTGGCTTCACAATCAGAACTTTTATACAAATCCATGATTATTCTCGCACTAATAGAATATTGCTAATTGACCTCTAGTGAGTGTCGGAGTTGGCCATCTCATCTCTACCCCTTCGGGATCAGGCGGGATACTCACTGAGTACACGTTGATTACGTACTCATACTACACTTCTGTGCATTTTTGTTGCATAGGTACATATACACCTCTAGCAGTCTATTGGGCGTAGCAGCATGGATGGCATTGGGACTAGGTGAGATGCATCATTAAGGCGACCGCAGCTAGAGTAGTTCCTTCCAATTTACTGTATTTACTTTCTGCCCATTGTATATCGGGCGAATGTTGCATTTTATTTCTCTTATCAGTAGATGCTCATGTACTTGTGACACCGGGTTTCTGGGAGGGTTTACTACGGATTTATTCTAACTGTTATTATTTAAAGTTGAATTCTAGTAGTGAACTTTTATTTATAAAAATGGAAGGAAAAAGCTTAGATTTTCAAAAGTATTAAAAGGGGGATTAATTGATAAGTTAGTTGGTTGGCCTGACAGAGGTGTCCGGTGCCACCACCACCCTTAGTGGATTTTGCGTCGTGACAACATGGTATCAGAGCACTAGGTTCCCGTCGGTCACACGAGTCATGAGCAAGTCTAGTAGAGTCCCACGGATCGGTATGGAGACGTCTGTACTTATCCTCGGGAGGCTGCAGGACTGTTAGGAGTACTTCCCTTCTTGATTTCCTTATCGTGCGGTTCGATTCCTTTGAGGCGTATGCCTTTGATTTCTTCTCACTCAATCTTACGCGACGCGAGCACTTGTCATAAATCGAAAATTGAAGGATTGTAATGGCAATACAAATGTGGTGCAGGATGATTTTCCCCGGTATAGTTGATTGGACCATTATAGTCGCATTTTGAAGGAATATTCTATTGTTTCACCTCAGTAATAGAACTTCACGAGCCTTGAGGCTAGGCACAAGTTGCCATAATACTTATGAGCGATTATTCTGCAGTGTTGTTATGATGGTAGGGCGTTTGCCCACGTGTCGGGGCAGTGAATGAATTGAAGGAAGGTTTACTCAGTATTTAATCAAAAGGATTCAGAATTTTATTCTCGGCAGGGGAAAGACAATCGAAGTAAGGATGGTCAAATGTGGACTGATGGAAGTAATGAAACGTGGTGATTGCAAGCGTGGTGGAGTTCTCCTCTATATGGGAGAGTTGTTGTCCTAATTGAACGCTTTAAGTTTGTCAGTGTTATAATCTGCTACAATTCGCCTTGGGGCAAGATATTGTGAAATAGTATTGGAGATACAACTATCAGATATCGCAGGGTGCGGTGGTTCTGGATTGAATCAGTATTTCAATATGGCGGTTCGAGAAGATGACCTTCAGAAAAGTATAAAGTTAGTAACAAATTATGGATTCAAGTTCAAAGAAGATAGATTTCATTTAAGGCAATAATTGAGCAGCAAAGTATGAGGAAGGACATGTGGGAAGTGTCAGGTGGTGTTTAAAACTTCTAGAAGGCTAAGTATGAGGAGCAAGGTTGAGTGTTTAACTAAAGAGATGAGTTCCGCCAAAGTGGGAGAGTGGCAAGGTTGCATATGGGCTTGGTAGTAGGATGACTACGCGCCTTAAAGAGAGTTTCGATCGAATTGGGGATTTTAATGATTGGTGATTGAAGTCCGCGAGAGGCGAATGGACTTGTGCAACTGGAAGGTGAGCTCGAACTCAGGATGGGCTATTGGTGTCATAGTGAATGTACCCCATGCAGCGGCGTGGGAAGACGTCGTGAGGTGATTCCCCTAGGTGGGTTATTCCTCGTGAGCAGGTTAGAGGTCGTGTAGTTGGCGAAGCTTCTGTAAAGAATTATATTGGTTGTTCAACAAAGAGATCGGTCGTGTGAATGTGGTTAATGATTCAAAATATGAAAGATGGGGGTTTACAGGAAGATTCCGAGAAATTTTAATAACTTATAGCGTGAGGTTATGTCAATAAGAGGTAAAAAGGTCGGGCGAACTCAAGAATGGTGAAATGGTGGCTTCAAGCTAAGTGGGAGAGTCCCACCGCTTATGATCGGGCTTTATGATTAACTACTTGCATGATTTCTTGTTATTAGCATGTTGATGGATAAATTCAGCTACGAGAAAAGACCATAAGTAGTAAATTGAGCGGAGGAATTATTAAGGATGTGGTATGGTTAGCCTTATGGGCTCATGTTCGAACTTGGGAAAAGATTCAGAGTTTATGCCTCGTATAGATTCGGGTTTAAAGGGGAGTGGTTCTGCCAGGTGCTTCATTGAGAGGGTATTAATGTGCTAGAAGATTCATGGAGTTGATTATATTCAGGGCCAAGTCATAGCGGGTGGCTCTCAGTAACGGTCCTAGTGAATTCAAGAGGTCAAGTGTGATGCCTAATGATGTCGAGCTTGTAGGTACAATTAAGAATCAAGCTTTGTAGCAGTTTATGAGAAGAGGCACAGAATGTTCCAGGATGTTTGGCTTGTGGTGTAGTATTTGGGTGTTATGAAATAGTTCGTGGGAATTGAAACGGCTTGGTCTCGTGATTCAAGGACACTTGGGGTGAGGGTAGATGGAGTATGTTATGTGTTGAGTGAAGTTAGTCTTATTTTTAAGGCAAGCAATGAGGAATTGGAAGAAGGTAAATTGATTAGCCACAGTTGAATTGGCATATTGGGGCCAGTGATCAGTTCGGTCCGCGAGATCAAGTTGTGTGTATGATTTGTGGAGGTACGTGTGAGGCCTGTCGCCCCCCGTGATTTATGATTTATCAGGGGCATTCTTCTGTTATGGCTTGTTAAGTGGAAGTAGATTCCGGAAGGGCTATGGTGGCTTGGTCCACTACTTGCAGATTTACACATTCTACAGTTATGGAAAATTACATGCGTATTGCTATGATTCTCCTTAAGTGAGTTAAGTGGAAAGTTCGTATATGCCGAAGTGTTAAAATATTAATGATGTTATGATGAAATATCATGTTCTATTGTATGTTGGCACGATGGGTGCAGTAAGTAGCATGGAAATACGAAGTGAGGATCAAGGCTGCAGTTCAGAGTGGACAGGATGTCACGGGCTCGGATGAGCAAGGAAAGGGTTGAATGATTAAAGTAAGTTGGTATGGTATTCAACGTCCCCTGGGAGCGATGTGTTGTGAAAGAGGCTTTGCATCCTGGTTAAGGATTCTTGATCGCTTTTCAACGTTAGTGCGTCCGGTGATTTAGATGTGCGGACCCGTTATTTATTTCGGAAGATTGTGGGAACGTGTTCCACGGGAAGATTGTACCAATGTGGCATGTAGCCACTTGTTTGACTAGAGATTTAAATCAAGTATGAGGAATTTGGGTAATATCATTGCCTTGAAAATTTATGCCTGGAGGGCACCTTGGTTATTGGGTTATGAACCGAGGAGGTTTGCTCCGGTTATGACGGTTGTTCTCGTGTGTTATAAGAAGAAGGAAATATTAGTATGGACCGTTGAAAGGTCATTGGCTTAATTTGATATGTTCAGGATCGACTTGAGGTCGGTGGATGGATTTAAATGTGAAATTGGGCTTTATGGCAGGCCAGCTGTATTCATTTCAGTAATGCGCTCTTTATGGAGTAGTCAGGGTGTCATCTCGTTGTCAGATATTTCATGAAGTGATACATTGCGCCGTGTGAGTTTTGAGACGGCCAGAGAAATTGTGTATGTGTTGAGGTTCCGCGTTGCAATGATGTTAGGTAAGCAGGATGGCTCTTGAGATTTAGATTTTGTATCGCACCTCAGTTGTGCTTGAGTTTTGTAGCCTATAGCGCTATGTGTTTTCTCAGGGATGGTATTATGCACTTAGCGTGCTTACGATCGAAATTCGATATTTTTATTGTAACGAGCAGATTTAGCTCGAAGTGCAATCTCCTTATGTGAGATCTATTTGTGGATCGGGTGGCACACCACCATGGGTATGTTATTTGGATCGGGTTACGCACCGCAACAGTATGATATCGAGTCTAGTTTTCTAATGTTATTTCTTTATGTGTTTCGCTTCCTATCTTTTAAAGAAAGTTCGTACTAATGCGGGGGTTAGGTAATTCCTTTCAGAGTTCGATTTTCGTTTGCGCTGTGTTCGGATTGGTGGCCTATTGGCACATTGTGGAGTCATATGAGACTTGTGATCACATTCAGAGTGGCTTATTGCCTGAGCAGTCGTACTGGGTGAGACAAGATTATGGGATTTAAGATCAGTGCAACCTAATTATATGAAGTATATTAAGGAGAGAAGATCGTTATTTGGCTCAGAATGTGGTAATGTTTCTTGTCAGAAGTATAGACTCGATGTTTGGTTGACTCAACAATTGATTATGAATTTCGACACCTCTCTTCCGTAGTGTCGGTGTCATAAAGGTTAGAGCAAGACCCATGTAGGTCATGAGATGCAATGAGAGGATCGGATCCAAGGAATTTCGATTAATTCAAACAGAAATGTATTGTGTTCCTATGAGTAAAGTGATGCAAAGTGTGAATTCAGAAGAGTTATGCAGTCATGTTTGAGTACAACGTATAGTGATTGATACGGTGATCGTATGTTGGAAACAGGCCTGGCATAGATTTCCGGATGTTGGAATTGGGCTCTAAGGCTTAATTGCTTGAATAAAAGAGAGTATCTTCAGAACTTATCGAGCTAATGTGCTCAACTAAGTTGTGGTAGCACGGGAAGGTGCACGAGGTGCTAAGCAGTTATTCAGGCTACCTCGGTACAGTTCTCAGGACGTTCGAGGACAAATATATGTTTAAGTGGGAGAGAATGTAACGACCCGATCGATCGTTTTGAGCCCTAGCATGTCGTTCAGCAGTCTGAGGCCATGAGCAGCTTCATTTCAGGTATTATGACTTGTTCGCATGGTCGGAATTTAAATTCGGGAAGATCGGAGTTAAATTTAAATGAAAACTCTCATTTGAGCAACTTAAAGTTGAAAGAATGAACTAGGATTGGATCTTTGAGTAAACAGCCTAAGAATTGGGATCTGAAGGCTCCAGCAGGTTCGTATGATGATATCGGACTTGGGCGTATGCCCGGATCGAGTTTTGGATGACCCGGGATCGTTTTGGCGCCTATTGTGGAAGTTAGCATTTTGGAAGAAATTTCTTAAGTTTGGCTTGAAGTGCATTTCAGTGTTATCGATGTCCGTTTGGGATTCCGAGTCTGGGAATAGCTCCGTATGGTGATTTCTGAAGTTGGGAGCGCGATCGGAAGTGCATTCGAAGGTCCATAGGTCATTTTGAAGCCATTTGGCTAAAGATAGAAATTTGAAGGTTTTGGGAAGTTTGACCGGAGGTTGACTTTTTGATATCGGGGTCGGAATCCGATTCCGAAAGTTGGATTATGTCCGTAATGTCAAATATGACTTGTGTGCAAAATTTGAGGTCAATCGAACGTTATTTGATAGGCTTAAGCATCGGAAATAAATGTTAAAAAGTTCAAAGTTCATAAAGCTCGAATCGGGGTGTAATTCATGGTTTTAGCGTTGTTTGACGTGATTTGAAGCTTCGAGCAAGTCCGTAATGTGTTATGGGATTGGTTGGTATGATTGGTTGGGGTCCTAGGGGCTTCGGGTGGATTCCAGGTGGTTAACGGATCAAAAATAAAATTTTGAAGAAGGCTGAAGGATCTGGTTGCTGGTGTTTTCGCTTCTGCAGAAATGGGAACGCAGAAGCGGCCCCGCAGAAGCGGTTGGGGGAGCCGCAGAAATGGTTTTGTTCGAAGGATTTTGGACCGCAGATGCGGTCAAGGTTCCGCAGAAGCGAGACCGCATCTGCGGAAGAGGGGATCGCAGAAGCGGAAAAAGGGGGCTGAGCATAGGACCGCATAAGCGGCTTTGGACCGCAAAAGCGGAACCGCTTAAGCGGTAAAATTTCCGCAGAAGCGGAAATAGCTGGGGCAGAAGCATTGTTTTAAAAGTCGGATTTTGGCCATTTCTCTCTCATTTCTCATGGCTTTGGCGATTTTGGGAGGATTCAAGAGAGGTTCTTCATCAACAATGTTAAGGTAAGTTATTTCTACCTATTATGAGTTAAATACATTAATTATGTATGGATTTTAGTATGAAAATGGGTAGAAAATTGAGGGTTAGAGGAAGACCTAAAAATATTGTATTCTTGGAATTTAGCCACGATTTTGGTTATGGAATTAAGGGAAAATTATATATTTGAGTTCCTAAGGTCATGGGTAAACTTTATCTTCAAAAAATTTTGGATTCCGGGCACGTGGGCCCGAGGGCATTTTGGTCGACTTTTTGATCGGGGTTAGGAATTGTTATAAATTAGATTGTAATGAGTACCTTAGTATATATTAATGGATTTGTATCGCCATTTGCTAGTTTTGGAGCTTTGGGCATCGGTTCGAGCCTTCGGAAGAATGTAGAATGTCAATTATGGATCTTCGGAGCGAGGTGAATCTCCTTTCTAATCTTGTGAGGGGGAATTTACCCTATAGGTGAAGTAATTGATTATGTACTCTTATTTGTGGGGGCTACGTACGCACGAGGTGACGAGAGTCCGTGCGTAGCTACTATTATGCTGTTGTCCGGAGAGTTAGGACCCAAAAGCATGTGTACGTGGATTAATTGTGAACACATTGGTAGCTTGAATTGCTTAACTCACATCGAATTAGTAAGTAAAATTCTAAAAGAATTAAACTTCATTTCTTAAATTGTTAAAGGGGAATTGGTTTCATTTAAATAAATATTCCCTGATAAGTTCATATTTGACTGATTGAGCATGTACCTTATGTGTACCTGTGTTGCATGGATGATTCGCGAGTAGGATATGTGTTTAATTATGGAACGGGATGAACGTCTCGGTGATAATAGATGCATCTATGGTTCGTGCCGCTCGACCCTCGGCAGTGCACAATTTACATTCTGTTGGAGCGGTCCGTCGACCTCGGCATGAATTGCGCATGTTTATCTATTACTTGGAAATTTGTAAATGTGGAATGGGCCCTATGTGGCTTGACATAAACTGATAAGATAATAAAGAACATACTTCAGAAGCCTTTGATTTATTGTTGAAGGGGTTTTACCTGTTTGCTGGCTTCACAATCAAAACTTTTATACAAATCCATGATTATTCTCGCACTTACAGAATATTATTAATTGACCTCTAGTGAGTGTCGGAGTTGGACATCTCGTCTGTACTGCTTCGGGATTAGGCGAGATACTCACTGAGTACACGTTGATTACGTACTCATACAACACTTCTGTGCATTTTTGTTGCATAGATACATATACACCTCTAGCAGTCTATTGGGTGTAGCAGCATGGATGGCGTTGGGACTAGGTGAGCTACATCATTGAGGCGACCACAACTAGAGTAGTTCCTTCCAATATCCTGTATTTACTTTCTGCCCAATTGTATACCGGGCGGATGTTGCAGTTTATTTGTCTTATCAGTAGTCGCTCATGTACTTGTGACACCGGGTTTCTGGGAGGGTTTACAACGGATTTGTTCTAACTGTTATTATTTAAAGTTGAATTCTAGTAGTGAACTTTTATTTATAAAAACGGAAGGAAAAACCTTAGATTTTCAAAAGTATTAAAAGGGGGATTAATTGATAAGTTAGTTGGCTGGCCTGACAGAGGTGTCCGGCGCCACCACGA
>MU772440.1:140900-151201 GCA_026770625.1 Nicotiana glauca
ATATATATATATATATATATATATATATATATATATATATATACACACACACACATATCATAATATAGCTAATGTTATATCGAATATGCCTTATATACTATACACTTAGATATATACTACTATATTATATTATGTAGTAGTGATTGTTTATCTTATAAGTTGATAATTACATTGATAATAACACTAAGTAGAAGTGTAAGTATCCTTGAGAAATGTTAATTATTGATTAGTTTATGAATTGATAATAACCTAAGTAGAATTGCATTAGTAGTATCTTTAAGTAATGTTAGGCTCGATTATACTATAAATTGATAATTAGATTATGTAGAAGTATATTAATTAATGACATTTAGCTTATAAATTGATAATTACACTAAGTATAAGTGGATTAGCCTATACATTAATGGTACTCTAAGTAGAAGTGTATTATTTATAATTAATAAGCGTATTAGTTGTAATTAGCTTATAAATTGGCACTACACTAAATATAAGTGTATTAGTAGTATCATTAAGTAATGTTAGGTTTGGTTCAACTATAAATTGATAATTACATGACATAGAAGTGTATTAGTGACAATTAGCTTATATAAATTGATAATTACGCTAAGTGCAAGTGGATTGGATGATGATTTATTCTAAATTGATAGTCACATTACCTAAATGCGTATTTCATAGAAATATCCATAAGATTAGGGGTGTTCGTGGTTCGGTTTGGATCAGTTCTTCCCTAAAAATAAACTAAACCAAGTAAATCGATTTTTCAAATATTAGAACCAAATCAAAACAATTAAGTTAGTTTTTTCTCGATTCGGTTTATGTCTGGTTTTGTCGATTTTTCAATTTTATCGGTTATCTGTCGGTTTTTTCTTAAATATAAGACATACACTACCAAACACATATTTGGGCTCTCTTCTCCACGGCGTATTTTGACTCTTACCTTCGCTTCTTTCATTCACTTTCTTGTTTTTGGCCACCACATTTTTAACGTAACATTATCAAATCAATTGCCTTTTTGAGAAATCTATTATTTACCAAGATACATTGATGATAATTGAATCAAATAGTGATGAACAATTTAAGGACTCAATTAAAAATATATTATTTTTAACACGAAATAGATTCTTACACTTAACAAAAGAAAACTACAAATCAAACTAGAATGTAAAGGTAAAGAACTGTACTAAAAGTGCAAACTATTAACATTTACCATAAATTTTTGAAACTTTGTATAAAAATATACATCTATATAGGTGTAATAATAAATTTGAAATAGCTACTCCTATAGTCGGTTTGGTTCGGATTTTTTTTCGATTTTTTTCTAATTAAAACCAAAACCAAACAAAATTTGATCTGTTCTTTTAAATTCAAAATCAAAACCAAACCAAACCAAAAAGTATCATTTTTTTGGGTCAGTGTGGTTTGGTTTCTGGGTTGGTTCGGTTTTTTATGAATACCCCTACATAAGATTATTTTGTATTTTATAATAATTATTGATAATTACATGAAGTGAAACTGTATAATGATTTTACTGGTAATTATCTTGTAAACATATTTTTATGAGCCCGTTTGGATTGGCTAATTTTAAGTTCTTTAAAGCCAAAATAGCTTTTAAGTTAATTTGTGGTATTTGGATAAATTAAAAAAAAAAGAGCTTTTAAATACTTATTTTTAAGCTAAAATAACAAAACCAAGCTAAAAGCCAAAAGCTAAAAATTTTAAATTATGGCTTAAAAGCTATTTTGGCTTAAAGACTACTTAAAATAAGTCCATTCAAGCAAGCTCTAAGTAGAAGTAGATTTGTGGTAACCGTAAGTGTATTAGTGATAATTAATTAGCTTATCTACACTATATTAAAAGCACGAAGGCCCTTAACAAAATATCTTTCACCTATTTTATCCTTTAAAAATTAGTTTTGTACTAGATAAAATAGTCATTTAAATTATTTTTCTAATATTTAGGACTTAAAAATTAATTATTATAATCTATAGTCATAATAAATATTTTTTACTAAACCTTCCTCTAAATTAGAAAATATAATCTCTACCATATACCCTTTTTTTTTAATGTTGAACAACTTTTTAAATTTTTAATCTCTTTTATTATACAAAGTAGCTTACCTTCATTTTTCTACATAAAATATTTGTGTTAGAATCTTGATGATACATTAATTGTGAAAAAGTTACTATTAATTTGAAAGCTTCATCATTTTTTTTATTCATTATTTGATAATTAATAAATAATATTATTATTTCCTTGTAGGGTGATCTTAGGAATGCACTAAATCTCCTTTTCAAAAATTTAAGTTATTAATTAATTTTTCAACCTTGCAAAATCTTAAGCGAAATAATAACTACTTAATTAATATCATTAGACAAAGATGCAAGAAAACTTGTTTAAAGAACATCTTCCTCAAGACTGACCTAATTAGTCACTGAAATTTTATGAATATATTATTATTTAGTAAATTAGAATTTCAAGAAATGTATATCCAGTAGTTAAGGTTTATAATATTTTGATGAAATAATCATTTTGATAAATTCTGAGGTAATATAATACTATTATTGGTCTAATTGATAGTCGAAATTTGTATTACTTGTATTCCAAAGAGATGTTAGACGAGATACAACAATATGACATATTTATATTTTACTTCGCAAGATATTATAATTTTAAATATTATATAACTAATTCAACTAAATTCATCATCTTTGTATGTTAAGAAGATATTGTTTCATTGTATACAATAATTTATTTTTCTTGCATATATTTTATACTAATTGACCCGAAACACACGTGCAATACACGTACACTAAAACTAGTAAATTAAAAATTATGGGTCATTAATTTTGGTTTATATAATTACGTGTTAGATTCTAAATAATGATTCATGCTAATTGGTTTGATAATGATTCATGCTAATTTGTTAGTTAGAATTTTATTATTAGTGAATTATGATTTCCGTTAGTTAGAATTTTATATTATTTATAAGTGAGAGAATTATTTAGAATTTAATCATTAAGTTTTACAATTATTTTAAAAAATAGAAGTTCATTTGACGAACAAAAAAAATTATTTAAAAATAAGTTTGTTTCAGTAATGGAATGTCAGGCAAAAGCCCTAACTTCGCCATTTTTCCTTTCTCCGCCTCACTGCTTCTGCCGCTAATCACAGGGCTTCACCATCGTCGGCACTCTTCCAATCGGCCATCGTCATCATCCTCGGAAACCCAAGCAGCCATCGTCGGTACTCAGGCTCCTCTCCATCTCCGGTAAGTTCTCTTTTTCTTTCACCTCTCTAACTATTTTAGAGATGCGTTTTCCGGATCTGTTTTGGGCCGTTTCAGTCTAGAGAAAAACGGAACCCTAGTTCCAACAGTCTTTACTGGACTTTCGTTTTAGTTTCTATTGTCAATTTCTGCAGAGTTATTTGATTATGTTCCTAGTTAATATGATGAATGGTTCCTATTTGACATCGTTTTACCATTTTTTTTGTCCGATCTGCTTTGACTCTTTGGGACAGAGCTCGACTTGCCTTTTTTTTTTTCCACATTCACTATGGTGTATTTCATAATGTAGTTGTTGGTGAAAGTAGTAGGTCGGTGGGGGATAACGTTCAACATTCGAGATACCATGGAATGGTTGCGGTTGATCTAGGGATGTACTTCAATTTTGAAACCAACGTAAGTGTTGAACAACCTCCTAATGAAGAAGCAAAATATTTTTATGAAGCAGTTAGAAGATGTTAGCCGTCCACTAAAACAAGGGAGTATGCACTCTCAGTTGAACAACCTCTATTTCGACTTTTACATTTAAGTTAAGTAATGCCCTTTCTTTCAAGGAAATATAGGAGAAGTTCTTAAGAGAGTATACTACTCAATTTAGCTCCTAACTAAGGAGATCAACATACAACTTTTGTTTTCATTGTTGTTTTAGATGAATTCTCTAAAGGAAATGACGATCCAACAGAGAAACAATGATACTACCATAATTTAATTCCGTCATTAGATCATTTGTGAGACCTATCAAGTAAGGGTATATCACATCGCAATAAGTTTAGAGCAGAGGAATAGAGCACATTTTCAAAGACTAAGAATGTAAGCAACAAATTCAACTACATTTGCAATACGCTATTTTGGATTTAATAAAGGAAGGGAGGGAGATAGAACTTGCTTTTACCAAATCACAAGAGACAGCAAGAAAACAAAATACTGGAAAAAAAAATGTGGCAGCATATGTGCTACAACCAGCAAAAGGTTAAGAGAGTCTTCTGAAGAAGATGAAAAGCTCATCACATACGTTACCACTCATGGCTATGGTTGTTGGAGTGAAGTTCCTGACAAAGTTGGTTCTCTCTTCTTATTACTTCTTAACACTACTTTAACTGACATTTATGCAAAGAATATGTAATTGTTGATCTCTTATTTTTGTACATGATATAAATTTTCATGTTGTAACTAGATCTCTTATTTACTCAAAATCCCAGCTTCATGTTGTATTTTTTATTCTATGTTTCTCTCAAGGATCTAGTTACTTAAAATTCCTATCTCTTAAATTGCACTCTGCTTTTACAACAAAATGCAACTATAGCTACAACTTTCATTAACACGTTTATTATATTTGTAGGAAAAAAAATTAGGCAGGAAGATGAGCCATGATGAGTTCATCATGGAGACTCACATCCGGAAGAAGAAGGCATTGATAGATCCAACTAAATGGGTCGAGGACCGGGCAGAGACTACACATGTAATTTTCATAACTACTATACATGTTTATAATATTATATAGTTAGTAATTTTCTATCTTCTAAATAAAGAGTCGCTACAAGATCAATTTGGAGGAGTACACTCAGACCTTGCCACCGAATGAGCAAGGCTAGCGACCGCCCAATTCAGACGTAGAACAGGTGGTCCTAAAAAGGGGATAGCATAAGGCCTTTCTGATAAATCATTTTGGCGCTACAAGGCTGGATTGCAAGGTATAGGGACTTTTGTCCAAGGCGAGGCGATTGATAGTTCGGCTATATCGTGTATGGAAGAAAAGATCGCAAAGCGGACAGCAGAGCTTGAAGAGACCAAGGCTAGAGAAAAGAAGAATTTTGATACCCTTCAAGGTCATCTAGAAAGGAGGGACAAACAATTTGATCTCCTCCAAGGTCAGCTGGCCAATATTATTGCTTGTGGTGCTTTCCACATTCCCCCGGTCTCCTCCTCCTTCCCCACCTGTCGACGATGAAGGTCCTAAGACCGAAGGTGGAGATGATGCTACATAAAAAACTCATTGGATGTTGTGTATTGTTAAACTAATGTTGTATTCTGGGCCGGGGCCGGGCATAAATGGGCCGTGCCAAACTGGCCCGGGCTCAAGCGGACTGGGCTCTGGCGGTCCCGGGTTCATGGGCTTAACGGGTTGAACCAGCCTATGACGGGTCTAAGCCAACATGTTCCTGGGCTAAATGGGCCGGGCTCACGGGCCTAACGAGCTTTTTTATTTTCGGGCTATTTTTTTAAATTTTTTTTTGTTTAAGGCAATTTCTTATAAACCATATATGTATATATTGATATAAATTGCTTTCTTATACATGGCTATATAAATATATGTAGTATATATAATATAGAAACCTAATTATTAAAGTGCTTGAAGAAAAAGTAAAATAACAAAACAATAGTAAAACTAAATTATCATGCATAATAAATTAATAACAAAGTAAAACATTAAGCATAAATACGTCTAATAATTTTAAAATAACACAAATGGTTGAAAAATCTTAAATACGAATTTTCGGATAAATACGCTCAAGAAAATACTTTATATGCCTCCTTAAAATGCATGTGGTACACCTTGAACGAAAATTTAAGACTCTACCATAGTTCTTGCACTTTAATATTTAGCATTCTTCATTTTTTTCAAGCACTTCAAAGTGTTGCGAAACAAATAAGTGCACTCTTTTCGAACGAGACATGATTTAACTTAAAATTTGAGATTGAGACTTGAAGCCTTGAAAATTGGAGATTGAGAGAAATTTAGATTGAGAACTGAGTATTGAGTATTGAAATGAAGAAAAGGGAGGGGGGTATTTATAATTTTAAAGAAGGTTAATTTTGTAAATTGAAAAATAAAAAAAAAATAAAAAATAGGCCATTTGTGCACTATGACCGTTGGCAATGGTCATTGGGGGTGGGGCTCTCCTTTTGAAATTTATACATATATATATTTCCAAATATAATTTTTTATAATGTTTTGTAGTATATATAGTATGTTATGTATATATATTTCGTTATATAATTTCTTGTAGTATATATATATATATATATATATATATATATATATATATATATATTATAGCTTATAAAGAATTGCAAGTTAAAGACAAAAAAATATTGCAAAGAGATATTCAAGGGAATGTCTTATAATTTTTATTACCAAAAATTGCATATCTTTCTTAGTCTTCTTCCCCCCAATGGAATGAACACAACAAGGTGCTAATACTACCATTAAAAGGAAAAAAAACTAAAGAAAATGTGTCAAAGTACAAGTTACACCATAATCTAAATTGTATCTCTAATAAATCTCATAAATCTTTCAAGGTTCGGAGGAGGTTCCGTTGGTGGTAGTGAAAAAAAAGCTTGTTCATCACCGCTTCCGGACGAAGCAGCATCCTCCGCAAGTTCCGCTATCATTTCTTCATAAGCTTCGTCTATCTATGGTTGTGATTCTGCAAGTCCAAAGTTTCTTCTTTCCCAGCGGATCCAATCTCTGAATAGTACTGATTTTTCCAAGCTCTCCCTCAGAGACGCTCTATGATCACTTATTTGAAGTCTTGCTTGACTGAAAGCGCTCTCTGATGCAACTGTTGAAGCTTGAATAGATAAAATATCCCAAGCCATCCTTGCAAGAACGGGAAAATATTTTTCCCTTGCCTTCCACCATTCCAAAAGATCAAAGGTGTCATCTGGATTCTCCTTTTCAAGTCCTTGCGACAAATAAACTTGAAGCTCATTTAGATGTGAAGTCTTATCAAAATTATCACCTTGAGAATCCATGAACTCTGTCCAAGATTTAAGTGCATTTAGACCCGCAGCTCTTTTAGACTATTATGAACTAGACGAAGTAGGGGTTGGAACATTTGGCCTAGCATGATCTAAGGCAAGTTGATAAGCATTATAAATTGTTTGAGCATTTATTTTAATTGAGGCTTTTGCATTTGCAAGTGTAGCAAATTCCTCATCTGAAAGATCTAAACCCTTATAAATATTTAAGTACCAAAAGTGAGGACCTCCTAATTTTATTGTAGGATTTAACATTGCAGCAATACCATAAATAGGGGGATAGGGAAAAATATATTTTTTAAACTTTTCTTTCATTGCATTTATAGCAAGTTTATAAATTTCCCCACCCTCCGAAAATTCAACAAACAAATCACATAGTGCTGCAATATAAACTAAACAGTTTGAAATAGTAGGATAATATTGCCCAAAAAATGCATTTGTAGCAATTTAAAAATGTTCTAAAAAATCTATAAGAATTTTAACATTCATCCAATCTTGATTTGTAAGGATTTCATCATCATCCTCACCACCAACACGAGCATTAAACATTTCATTAATTGGGTTTCTATATTCATATGCAACTACTAAACTTTCGTACATATAATTCAATCTAGTCGGACAAGCTTTAGGAACCTTTCTTTCTCTAAGGCCGTATTCATCACATTTTTTAAAATACTCTCTAAGTCTACTTCTACGGTTTGAATAAAAAAGCCAATTAAAAACCATTCTAACCATTCTAAAATACCACCGGTCATAGTGTTAATTCCTGGTTGACTAGATTTGAACCAGTACTAGGGTTAACCGCAGTATCTACACTTGTCCCCTCTTGCTCCACTTTCATTTATAAATATTTAACTTTGTCTCTAGGGTATGTTTGTATGTGCCTAGCTAAATTACCCGTACTGCTACAGTCTCCAGTATATTTATGCGCCCAGCAATTTCCTATAAGTTTTACACTTAGCCTTATTTTTTTCTCTTACTTGAGTAAAAAAATTCCAAACAATTGATGTTTCGAGGCGTTTAGAAGGTTGTCTATTAAAAGTAGGGGTTTCTACAGGTGGGTTGGGCGGGGCATCAGTTGGGTTATTAACAGGCTAGTAGGTGTATCATCTAAATTCGGTTGGGTTTTATCTACATCCTCATTTTCCTCATCATTTTCTAAGATAGTTTCATTAGGATAAAGAGCATTCATAACTTCTTCATTTAATTGTTGACCTGGTGCAATATTATGGCAAAATTGACTATCGAAAAATTGAAAACAAGGGTTATCACTATAAGAATAAAAGGAGCAAGGACGGGTAATAAGTCTGGGTCGGGGAGCCGGGGAAAGGTTAGTAGGTTGGCGACTACTTTCACCAATTTTAGCGTTTCCCTTACCACCAAATATTTTTTTCAAAGAAAATGCTATATTAATTACAATTATGCAAACTAAAACACAAAAAATATATTCTTAAAACTTAAGAGTTGGAACGAGTTTACCGAATTGCCGAATAACTTTTTGAAAATTGAAAATCGTTGAATACTTGAAGACTTCAATTCACCAACTTCACAATTTTTCACGAAATTGCAATAATAAAATAAGCAATTATAGAAGAGAAATTAGATATAGATTGAGAGAGATTGATGAATTGATGAGTAAAGAAGAAAGAATGAGGGGGTATTTATAGTTGAGAATTGAGAAAAAGTGTAATTACATAAAGTGTGGGAGCCAAATGACTATTTTTTAAAGTGGCTAACGGATCAATTTTGAAGGCCAACGGCTAGACTTTAAAAATCTGACCGTTGGTCTTTTTTTATTAAAATTAGCAGATGGAGCCCGTTAGGCCCGTTGGGCCCGGTTGAACCGCCCCAGGCCCGCCTGCTGGTCCCGGACTTAGCGGTCCCGGGCTCGTGGGCTCCTTGAAGAAGACCGGCCCGCCACAGGCCTTGTGCACCATTTGGGACTGGTCCACTGAGACCGGCCCACCAGGCCCGTTTAACCCATTTGGACCGCGGTCCCAGTCCGGTCCCGGGCTGGGCTCGGCCCACAGTGCAGCATTATGTTAAACAATGTTATGAACTTATCAATATTGTATTGTTGATTATTTGAATGATGATTATTTTGTTATTTAACACCTTAGTAGTTGTGGTTATTAGTTAATTCGTTGGGTTTTCGTGGTTGAATGGCAGCAATGTAAGCTGCCATTATATGATGTATATTGGTTTAAATTGGCAGGTGGTGTAGCTTAAAAGCAGTCATTTTTTGCGCAGTTGTTACCTAAATTTCCGACCGAAATCGTTCGGAAACTATTTTTTTTCTAGAAATTCATAATTTCTGACCGAATTCGGTTGAAAATTTCAAATAAATTCCCCAAATTATTGAAATTTTCGGTCGAATTCGGTCGAAAATTATGATTTTATATTTATTTTTTAAATAAACAATTTACAAATATTTAATTAAATAATATAATTATTTTTTAAAAGTTTCGACCGAACTCGGTCGTAAAATAATTTAAAAATTAAAAATAAAATATTCAATAATTTTAGACCGATTTCGGTCGAAGATGAAAATTTTGATCGATCAATATTTATAGACCGATTTCGGCCGAAAATTTTCGAACAATTGAGTTTGGTGTTCCTGACCGATTTCGATCGGAAATTGTGGACGGAAATTACCTATTTTCTAGAAGTGCCATCTGCAGTAGTGAAGTAATCTCAAATACAGCTATGCCGATTGAAAATTATAAATGATCAAGGCCAAATACATAACTGGGCCCTTAAACTTGGCCTTTTTTGTCACTTGGGCACTTAAACATAGAGTTGTTCCAATCAGACCCTTCAACTAAATCACATATGTGCCAATTAGACACTTTGTAGACCATCTGAGAAAAACATTTATAAAAATTATTGGATATGTAATTAGCTGCAGTTGTATATTTGATAGCTTTTAAGGCTTTCTTCTTTGCTTATGAAACTTTACGGCACTAAAGTACGATTATAGGAGATACCATGAAAATTTTCATAAGCACTTTGTAGTGACATAATTGAGTGCTTATGAAACTTTACGGCACTTGTAAGCTACTAGAATAAAACTTTACAAACTAGAACGCACAAGTGGTTGATAGAAGTTGCATTTTGACATTAACAACTTTTAACAAAAATAGTACTTCAGCAAAAGAGTAAAGCTGTCAAATATATAAATGCAACTATTTCATAAGCAAAGAAGAAAGCCTTAAAAGCTATCAAATATACAACTGCAGCTAATTACATATCCAAT
>MU772449.1:0-38714 GCA_026770625.1 Nicotiana glauca
ACCATTTTTATGATATTTTCCTAATTAATCCCTTTTATCCTCGTTCATCCAATTTACCAACACTGGTATTTCACATGAATCACACAATTGCAATCAAAAGTTATTTTATTTTAATTTTGGAATTCCTTTACTTGGGGTAAAAATCACGTGCTCATAAATAACTGTTAAAAGAAAGCGTTTGTTTTGTTGGCTGGCCTTGTCTTCACGAGAGGCGCCATCACGACCGGGTTTGGGAATTGGGTCGTGACAGGTGACTTCAATGATATTATCAATAGCAGTGAAAAATTAGGAGGCAGACCTATGAAACCATCTAGATCAGCTAAAATATGGAATTATATTAATAAGTGCAGCCTTATTGATTTAGGCTTTAAAGGTTGCAAATTTACGTGGTCTAACTGTAGAAGAAAGAATAAATAACTAATCATGGAAAGGCTAGACCGTATCCTAGACAATAAGGAATAGGTAAATAAATTTCCAAATGCTAAAACACCCACTTCCCAAAAACATACTCTAACCACAACCCTATATTGGTTAAGCTTTATAATTGTTTCAATAATTCAAGCAAGCCTTTTAGATTAGAAAATATTTTGTGCACTCGTCCTGACTTTACCAATGTAGTAGCCACCAACTGAAAAAATAAGAAACTCCTTGAAGCTACTAGTACCTTCACTAAGAATATACAAATATGGGGGAAAAACAACTTTTGGAGCATTTTTAGGAATAAGAAAAGGATTCTAGCCTGTTAACTAGCATTCAAAATTCCAGTAACTACAATCAAAGCCTTTTTCTACATAACCTTGAGCAATCTCTAATAAAAGATTATAATAATATTTTAAAATAGAAAGAAGATTATTGAAAACTCTGATCTCGTATATATTGGATTAATAATGGTGATGCTAATACGAGATTCTTTCACACCTCAATATCCAACAGAAAATGACAAATCATATTAGTTTCTTTAAGAATGATTGAGAAGATTATATTGACAATTAAAATAATCTCTTAGATTACACCCTAGAAAACTTCAACACTATTTTTACCACAAATCATGTGGCAACAAAGTGATCAAATATCAAACTAAGCTCTACTACTTTTGAAAAATTAGACATGACAGCTTTAGATAAGCCCTTACAAGATAGCGAAATTAATTCTGCCATGTTCTCCTTTAAAACATTCAAGTCACCTGGCCCCGATGGTTTGCATCCCTTTTTTTATCAAAAATATTAGCTCATTATAGGAGATTCTGTGAGAAAAGTTTGTCACAAAATCTTTAATGATAGCTCAATTCCTCAGTGAAATCAACTCCACTTATTTATGCTTAATTCCTAAATTTTTCAATGCTAATAATCTTAATAATTTTTGTTCAATTAGTTTATGTAACATCATCTATAAAATAATCACTAAGATTATTA
Organism: Nicotiana glauca; assembly: GCA_026770625.1. Classification (NCBI taxonomy): domain Eukaryota; kingdom Viridiplantae; phylum Streptophyta; class Magnoliopsida; order Solanales; family Solanaceae; genus Nicotiana; species Nicotiana glauca. The sequence continues at coordinate 1,413 of MU772449.1, forward strand.
CTAATAGACTAACACCCTTCCTTGATAGACTTACTAACCTTACCCAATCTAGCTTCATTAAAAACAGAAGAGCTAGTGATAATGCCAAAGAACTCATTCATCAACCCCAAAAATATAGTGGCAAGACAGTAATATGCTAATCAAGATTGACTTAGAGAAAGCATTTGATAAACTGGAGTGGTCCTTTGTTTACAGAACTCTTCTTTTTTTCAAAATTTTCTACCAAGTTTTCGAAATTAACTATGTCTTGCATAACAACTTCCTCTACGGCAGCTCTGGTAAATGCAGCCAAAACAAACTTCTTCTATCCAGGTAGGGAAATTAGGAAAGGGGATCCTATGTCTCTATATATATTCATATTATGTATGGAAATGTTATCTAGGTACATAAACCACCAAGTCGACATTAGTAAATGAGACCCCATTAACGTATGTTATAAATGTCCTCTCTTGTCACACTTATTTTTCGCAAATACCTAATTCTAATTGGGAAAGCAAATAATAAAATATGCTCCACAATACGTTTTGGACTTGACTATTTTTGTGAAATCTCTGGGCAAATAATCAATTAAAAAAATCAAACATCATCTTCTCAAAGAACTATAACATCACCACAACTACTGATATCTCCTCCTACCTAGGCATCAAATGTAATAAATCCTTTGAAAGATATCTAGGATTCTCAATATTCAATGGAAATCCTTACAAAGATTATCAACACATCATTGGTAGCATGGGAGTAACGCTTTTAGGATGGAAAACTAAGTGCATGAACTTAGCTGGTAGAGCAACACTAATTTCATCGTCCCTATCAAGCCAACCAGCCTACTATATGCTATATACTCCAAAACCCTGAAAACTATTGATCCACTACAAAAAAACGTCTTACGGGGTACTAATAAGACTAAAAAGAAATTACATCTTATTAATTGAGATGTTGTCATAAAAAAAATATGGTGAGCAGGGTATAAATAAAGCTAGACCTAAGAATGAAGTCGTATTAGCTAGCTTAGCATGGAAACTAACCAACAACCCGCTGAATCTTTGGGCAAATATTTTAATTAAAAAATATGCCAGTCATTCCAAATATAACACCTCTTTCATCTGGAAACGCATTGTTAAAGGGTGGTCAATAAGCCAGCATGGTATAGCATAGTCTATACAACAAAATTCTTCACTAAATATTTGGGAAAATAAGTGAATCCCTAATTCCAATAATCTTAAAAGTTATGTGACAGGCTCCCTAAACAAGCAATAGTCTACTCTCACAATTAGAAACATTAGACAAGAGGGGTTGCTCTGATGGTAAGTAACCCCCACTTCCAACCGAGAGGTTGTGAGTTCGAGTCTTTCCAAGTGCAAGGTGGGAAGTTCTTGGAGGGAAGGATGCCGGGGGTCTATTTGAAAACAGCCTCTCTACCCCAGGGTAGGGATAAGGTCTGCGTACACACTGCCCTCCCCAGACCCCACTAAGTAGGATTATAGCGGGTTGTTGTTGTTGTTGTTGTTCACAATTAGAAATATTAGAGCCAACATCAAGTGGAATTTGAGAAAAATCTTTTTCAACATTCCAGCTGAAATATACCAAAAATTTTACTTATATCTTTTTGTCCATAGACAGTATTAAGAATACCCTTATATGGGACATTAATAATGAGGGATCCTTCGCTATTAAACCTTGCTATGATCTGATCGACAGGGAACCTCCCACTACAATGAACTTTAATTGGATATGAAAACTTCATTGCCCTAACAAAATTAAATATTTTATCTGGCTTTGCTACCACAACAGGCTACCATGTAGAAGCTATTTAGCTCGCATAGGTATTGATATTAATGTTCTATGCATAATTTGCCGCAATGAGACGAAGGATATTATTCATATTTTCCTTAAGTGGTCCGTCGCCCAAAATTTTTGGGAACAACTAGGCATAAACACTAAAAACCATCACCTAAAAAAGGATAACTTGCTACTATACCTTCGCGAGATGAACCCAACCTTATCCAACAAACACCTCTCATGGAAAAACCTATTTCCATTCATTATATGGAATATATGGTTAAATAGGAACAACAATAATATTAATAACATGTCCGAATCTCTTTATAATTGGTCATTAACCAAGCCGCTGAGTATAAGCTACTTATGGAGCGGGAAACTAACTTAGAAAGGAAGATTACCATTAAAATCCTCTGGACACCGCCTCATAAAGGATGGTACAAATTAAATATAGATGAGGCCTTCAAAGAAGGTTACACAAACGGTGGTATAGGAGGTGTTTTTAGGAATTCGGGTGGGGATTGAATTTTAGGATTCCAAATGAAAGCCTACTCAAGACTACATGCCCGCACAGAACTCCAGGCCCTCAATCAAGGGCAATAAATAGCTTAGGATATGAATTTATATCGCTTGGAAGTAGAAACAGATACCACACAGGCAATTGCTTATATTAATGATGGTTGTATAACTTACGACTTTATCATTAAATCATGCAGATGGAAAATATCCGGAATGGGCATGATGGTGATTCAACATAACTTTCTCAAGGCAATGAAGTGACTCATCTCTTGTCCAAACATGCAACTACGCTTACTGTTTTCAATAAAATATGTCTTTTGTCTATTCCTCCACCCTATGTCATGGACAGGATGCGGGCGAACAGAGACGGACCTACAGCCATGCTTGAGAGGTCACGTGAACCCGTTAATTTCGACAAAAACTCTATATATACATAGTTGCATATACGTTGGGGATCCTTTAAATATTTTTCTTGGCACCCTTATTAGTAAAACTAAGCCTGCAGCAATGGTCTGCTTCTAAAAATAAGCCTTTCTCCTTGTCACACGATGCGAGTTTGAAACCCACCTGCTACAATTTTTTTGATGGTGCCCCGTTAATCTCAAATCCTGGGTCCGCCTCTGCGGGGAACAAGGGAAAAAACTATTTGTGTTAAAACTATCTCTGTTAATGCTTGTAGACATCAATTAAAATTGGTAACCAGCACGCAATGCATGGATTATCATCCTTTTGTACTGATCCCCAGGATCATAACTACGGTATGTTTTAACTTCTATTAAATAAAATTTTCCAGTTTATTAAAAAAAAAAGATTCACTGATTCAAGTACTATTATTAATCAAAAGATTACCTGCAATATAGAAAGATGAAAGGTGACCTCAAAAGTCAATCTTTAGTCAACTCCGGCCTTGACTCTTCAGTGTTTACAAACGCACGTATGGTGTGATTGTGTGGGTGAGACATGAGACGTGAGAGAAAAAAAAACCCTGTATTATATTTTGGACCTAGAGCCTATTTGGATTAGCTGGAAAAAAGTAGCTTTTAAGCACTTTGCTTAAAAGCAGCTTTTAAGTGCTGAAACTTGTTTTATAAATAAGCAGTTAGCTGTTTGGATAAAAGTGCTGAAACTTAAAAAAAGTTGTTGAAGTGTTTGGTAAACAAAGTGCTGGTAAGAACTTTTTTCTGTTAAAAAGATAGAAATATCCTTAAAGCTGTTAACATTATAAAAGGAGCTGATTACTACAATATATTTGATTCATAAGTAATGCCAATAAAAAATAATTCATATTTTTATTTAAATAAAATTAAATAAAATTTAGGACATTATATGCATATTTCAAGAGAACGAAATAAAATACCAAACACTTAGTTGGAATGTAAAATAATTAACATCAGTGTTTCAAAAGATTCATACAGCTACAAGTACCAAGCTTCACAAATTTCATTAGCAATCAAATCGCGAAGACCCATCCAAATAAGATCACTTTGCTCTTCCACATTTTCGGCATTTATATTGTTATTAGCTCTCAAAGATGTACCAACATCAGGATCAATAGATGGAACATATCTCTCATTCTCAGCTGCTCGAATTGGATTATCCATATTGCATTTCTTTCTAATATAGTTATGAATGGCCATAGTAGCAAGTATGATATCTCTTTGAGCGTCAATGTGATAGAAAGGCATGTCACGCAAAATTGACCATCTTGCTTTCCAAACCCCAAATTCGCTCAACAATATTTCTACAAGAAGAATGCAAATAGTTAAATTTTTCAATTCGCCCTCTTGGTTCTCGCAATTGTCTTGTTGCACCGCGGCGGAATTGTGCTAGGTGATATCTCACATTATCTCCTTTGTATGGAGCCATATATCCCTTCATGTGAGGATATCCTGCATCAACTAGATAATACTTATTTCCAATTGGACGTGGAAAGTTAAGTTCTGGTCTACGAAGGGCCTCACCAAATATACGACTATCGTGAGCTGCTCCTTCCCACCCAACCCATGCAAATGTAAAACACATATTAAAATCTACGACAGCAAGAATATTTTGAGTCGGATAACCTTTACGTCCAATATATGGTATCTCTTGACCTTGCGGTAATCTTGCTTTAACATGTGTGCCATCAAGTGCTCCAATACAATCCTATAAATTTAACTTAAGTTAGTAATACTTATAGAAGTTAAGTTATAAATTTAATAAAAATAATTATGTAAAAATATTTCTTACTCTAAAGAAAGGGAGATATCGACCATTACATGGCTTGTGAGCTCCTGCACCATCATTATAATTTTGATGTGGTCTAATTATATCTCTTGCAAGCTTACAAATCTCCTTTAAAACACTATGAAAGTGTCTATGAATTATTTCTCCCGAATGTTGAAAGATTTCCTGTATCAATCGATTTCCAGATCCATGTGCACAATTTATCAAGAACATGCCTAACATCTCGTGTATAGACATTCCACGTGTGGGTTTAAGCCCATACTTTTCAGTTAAGTCATTCGATAGATCAACAAACGCCGACTTCCTTAATCGAAAATTTTCATAACAACGAGTCTCGTTTCCTCTTAATATCTCTTGAATAAATACATTTCCAGAGCGACAAGATGTACGACAAGGTTCCTTGCATAAGTATTTTTGGTAATACATCAATATCAATTTACCTGCTATTTGACATAAAGCAGTCCATTCCTTCTTATCTTGCTCGCTCTGTATTTCCTCCAGTTCTTCTTCATCTTCATCGTCTGACGAATAACTTGGATAAGGATCTATTATGTCAGTAGAGTTTGAACTCTCCATTTAACTGAAGATAAAAATATAAGTAAAGAGGAGTTAACTGAAAAAGAGCAAATTCATTACAATGGTCAATAAAACAAGGCAAATAACTATCTACTATAGATAAATCCATACAGAATTGCTATAAAGCAATCCAAAAGGACCATGACTATCCGTAACTAATAACATTGGCTTTAATATCAACTGAAGTGCCATGAAGCTCACACTCAACACATTAATGATCTGGAGTAATAACAGAAAGTTTAATTATTTGAATCATAGACTATAAGACCAGATTAAAGATTGGGAATAGTGATAAAAGTTTCAACAATAACAATATATTCAACATAAAGACGTTCAAATACATAGAAAATATTGTCTAAGACAAGTTACAATACAACATTCAATTAGTAATATTGACTTAACAATAAAATACAACAAAGGGGATTAAAAGAACTTAAAACAATTGGAGGAAATTAAAACAACGATGCATTATCCATTTTTGTTAAGGTGTAACTGGTAGTTAAACTCCAACCAACACTTGCGAGCTTCATCAGTAGGCATCCCCAAAAATATCTGTCGATTATTTTTCTTGCGAAACATATTCATAGTAAAATTGTAAATTTCACTCCCAGCTAGAATATCAGGAATTTGTCCCGACGTGCCAATACACTTCTCGATGGATGTCTTATCAACTGCAGGAGATGTAGCAGTGCTTTTGCTAGACATAAACTTTATGAGAGAGTGTATATCCTCTTTTATTAATGTTGCAGCTGTTTTTTTCTTACTCTTTCTTACTTGACTACTAGTGCTAACACTATCAGTTAATTTTTTTCTCTTTAGTGACGGTTCTGGAAACGTAACAGAATTTATATTCTGTAGATCATCACTTTCATCGCTCATTTCATCATTAAGATAAGTGAAGTGATCTTTGTCACAATCATCACTAACATTTATCCCATCTTCATCGAGATTAAGTCCAATGCTGGACGATTGTTCTTGATTTGACGTACGTGCTCTTTCTCCTGTGGCAACAACATCAGCAAACAATGCATCGTAGCGAAACCATATGAGCGAAAGATTTTTGTTCCTAAATTTCTTATATTTTGCATTCTCCTGTAAGAAGAGAAAAAATAACTACTTTAATCAAACTGATATATTTAATTAATAATGACAAAAATAAGAATTACACATATAATAATGTGAGAAATGTACCTTAATTTTTCGCTCCCACCAATCATCATCTGCCATAATCGTATTTTTCGTGGCATCCCATCCTAAACCTGTCTCCCCTCTCATCAACTGCTTAAAAAGTGTACATTCGCCTTTCATGTAATCCCAATGATTTTTCATTTTTTTTATCATAGTCTTTTCCCGTCTTCTTACAGAACTTGTCGACAATACTTTTCCAACCATCTTTATTTAAGTAAGTGTTTGGTCTATTTCCTTTTCTAACCTCTTGCTCACACAACTCAAGAAATATAATATGTGTATCATCATCCCACTTAGCATTATCTGGCATAATTGAATGTAAATAATCTGAAGAAAGTAGAACAACCAAGAAGCTAAGACTGAAGTTGCATAAAGAGAGTAAGAATATAGGGGCACTAGATTGTTTCGATTCTAAGTGTAGCATCTAATTAACTTTACTTGTGAGATTGGCTTACAAAATTTTCAAATTCATTATCATTTTTAGCAAGTACAAGCACAAGAAGAGAATTCAACAAATGGAGAGGGCTGCAGAGGTTGGAGAAGCATTACAAATGACTAAAGTTGGGAGCACGAAAACACCGGTTGAACCTACACTAGAAACAGAATACATGCCCTAATTTATGCCATCTGAACAATCTGCCTCACAAGTTCACATTCATGTTTCTTTTGCTGCAGTTAGATATTCTTGGTGTTGCTTTATTCAATTCTTTTTATAGGCTTATGGTAGCAGTGTGAGTAGTAGAACATGTATTGTGTAAATAATAATCTCATAGCTTTCACATTAGCCATTCATATTTGTGATGATTTGTTATGAAGTATTGTTGTAAATAAAGGTATAATGACAATATCAACTGGAAGATTTTATATTTGCTCACCAATTAGTAAAGTAAGCATCGTCTAACTTAGAGCAATGCTAGATAGAACTCTTTCATATTATGGGTTAAAAGCAACACATGGATGTTATATGATTGGCAAAAATACGTTCTTTACATTCATAGCATCGTCATAAACAAAGAGCATATAGCACTGTCTCAGTAATGCAGTATTTAAACCTCTCCCAGCATTCAAGAATTAACAATATTGCAGCTTACCCAATCGAGAGTATTATAAGAATTTCAATCTGCTAAGTTAATATTTTGCACTGTAGCAGCATTCATTCCATCTTCCAACAAACACCAAATAAGCAAAATATACTATTCGCAAAATAAATCATCAATGAGCAAAATACCCACCTCAAATTTATCAAAATCAAAATAATAATAATTTATATTTTTAGATAATGTAGAACCTACGAAAAAACGCAGAAAATCATTGAAAAAATATTGAAATCAGCGTGTCCATAAGTGCATAAAAAAGAAATTAATTTAGCATCTTTTCATATTTTAATTTCTGTTTTTAATTGAATCGAAAAAATAAACTTTTTATAAAGTTCAGCAGAACTGGAAACAAATAAAAAGTACAATAGGAAGATAACTTACTGGTTGAAGAGGCTTTCAAATTGCAGCTGAAGTTGGGGAGAGTTGTGAAGAAGATGAAGAAGAAAGCAGAGGCGCTGCTGATAGAGAAAAGAACGAGAGGTCTTTAGGTTTTCTAGTGGGGGTAATTTCGGAAATAAGTAATATTATAAGGGATAAGAAAGTAATATTCTTGGTCAAACCAAAATGGCTTTTAAGCCAATTTAAAAAAAGTTGGGTTTACCCAAATTGTTAGTTTGGGCTTTTTTTAAAGCAGATTTTAACTTTTTTAAGCCCTTTTTGTAGTTGCCAAACACTTCTAGAAGTTGAAAAGTGCTTAAAAGCTGGTTTGATCAGCTTTTAAGCCCATCCAAACAGGCTCTTAGTAATTTGTATCGAATAAATAAGCGGGCTAATATTTTACGGGTATGATACTATTGGAGATTTACACTTATTAGTAATGGGTAATGTCATAATGGGCTAATGTCTAACTAGTACGGCTAAATATAAGGGACAAAAATGTCGGATTTTCGGATATCCGGAATTTCAAAGTCCCAAATCTAAAATTTAAAATTTTTAAAAATAAAATTCGAACTCCAATTCATAATCCAAATATTCAAACGATAAAATCCAAAAAATTTAGATTTTGATTCGGATTTCGGGCTTACCCAGATTATGCCCACCCCTAATAAAGAGGCTCTTTTATGAATCGGTAAAATATTTACCGTCGTTTTATTTGTTATTTAATATTAAGTGCATTGAACATTTGATTTTTTTTTTTTTGTGTGTCTCCAATTTATCGATAGATCTTTTGAGTTATGATAGGAGACATAAAAACACAAACTTGGAGTTGTTTTCTCCTTTTTATATTTTTGAATTTTGAACTTTATTGTCCTAAATTCTTTCATATCAAAGTTATTGACGAACGTGAGTAACAATTTATTCTTCTGTTTAATTTCTAAATAATGGCTTGTTTGCTATATAGACGAGTTTGGTAACAGAGATTAGAAAATATCGTAATACTAAAACATTTACAAAAAAGGAGAATAACAACTTGAAGGCAAGACATGAATTACATTTATAAAATCATCGGTCATTGGTCTGAATCTTGAGTGGGAGTTTGATTGTTAAGCTAGGGTTGTTTGTCCGTCGATATAATATGATATTTAAATATTTCGATTTAATATTTTTAGTATTCAGTTTCTTAAAATGTTACATCAATACCATACCTAATTAAATTCGGTATGGTTCGACTTTTTTTCTTTCGATTTCGGTTTATTTGATCTGACAACTTTGCTTTAAAAATCCAACTCCTCCTATTTTGAAAAATTGCCATCCTCTCCCATTTCTCAGCTAACTTTTTGTAAAATACTATTTAACCTTTATATTATCAATATTTATTTCTTTTTGTTTTTAATCTTTTATCTTTTTAGCGTCATGATTTTATTTTTCTTTTCTAATATTTATGTAATGTACCTATATAACAACTAAATTTAATTTCCAAAATTGGAAAAAGTAAACAATAACCAAGCATATAATTTAATAACATTTAATAATAAAAAGGACACGCAAAATCAAAAATAAAAATAAGATAATTTAATCTTACAAATAATGTTATTAATAGAAATTAAATTTAAAAAATTTATTTACATATAGAGAATAAAAAATAGTGAGAACCTTATAAATATATGCTCAATGCAGGTAATACAAAATCTTATAACTATTAAAAGTAAAGGTAGATTTTATAGCAAACTTCTAAAAGATTATCTATTTAACCTTAAGAAAATATAACTTAAAGATATACTTAATGTACATTGTATTAAATAAAAATCATAAAAGTATGATATATTTTGTGACAAATTTATAAAAAGGAATATTCTATTTATAATTTTAATAAATTTAAAATTATAATTTATAATGCAACATAATTTATATTATAGGTAAAATCATAAAAATAGCATATACAATAGAAAATGATTGAGGATGGAATTGAAAATAACAAGGACAACATAGATATTGTGTAGGATATAGGGGGAGAATGTGTAACGATTCGACCGTTTGTTTTGAGCGGTAATGCGTCATTTGATGGTTTGAGGCCATGAGCAACTTTACTTCAGGTATTATGAAATGTACGCATGGTCGGAATTTATTTGGAATAACAATCCTCATTTTGGAAGTTTTAAGTTGACAGAATTGACTAAGCTTTGATTTATGAGTAAACGATCTCGAAATCATAATTTGAAGGTTCCAACAGGTTCGTATGATGATATTGTACTTGAACGTCCATACAGATCAGGTTTTGGATGACTGAGAGCATTTCAGAGCCTATTGTGAAAGTTAGCACTTTGGAAGAATCTCATAAGTTTAGTTGAAGTGCATTCCAGTGATTATCAATATCCATTTGGGATTTCAAGTTTGGGAATAGCTTTGTATGATGATTCTGGTATTGGGAGTATGAACAGAGATGGATTTGGAGTTCCGTAGATCATTTGGAGTCATTTCGCTAAATTTAGAAATTTGAAGGTTTTTGAAAGGTTTGACCGGAGGTGGACTTTTTGATATCGGGTTCGAATTCTAATTCCGAAGTTGGAGTAGGTCCGTAATATCGAATATGACTTGTGCGCAAAATTTGAGGTCAATCGGGCGTGATTTGATTGGTTTCGGCATCGAATGTAGAAGTTTAAAATTCTAAAGTCCATTAAGCTTGAATTAGAGCGCGATTCATGTCTGTAGCATTGGTTGATGTGATTTGAGGCCTCGAGCGGGTTCGCGTTATGTTATGGGAATGGTTGGTGTGATTGAATGGATCCTAGGGGCCTCGGGTGGATTCCGATTGACTAATTGATTTAAAATGAAATTTGAGGAAGGGCTGAAGCAGATGGGCTTCTGGTGTAACCACACCTGCGAGGTTTTGGTCGCAGGTGCGATGCTGCAGAAGCGGCCATGAGGGTCGCAGATGCGATCTAGGCTAGGAGGGCTGGGATCGCAGATGGGGTCATCCCACCACAGAATCAGAATCGCACTTGCGGAAGAGAAGGCGCAGATGCAGAGTTGAGGGGATGGAGGAGGACCGCATAAGCGGATTATAGGCCGCAATTGCGGAACCGAAGAAGCAGCCAGGTGACCGCATATGCGGGGATCGCTGGGCAGTGAGGTTTCTTTAAATTGAGGGGTGGCTCATTTTCACTCTATTCTTCCATGGAAGACAATTTTGGAGCAACTTTGAGGTGCCATTTTCTTCACCAAGCATGAGGTAAGTAGTTTATACATGTTTGGAGTTAAATACATCGATTATGTATATAGGTTTTAACATGGAAATTAGAGAAAAATTTGGGATTTTGAGGAAAATCTAGAAATTTATATTCTTGGATTTTTACCACGATTTCTGACATGAAATTGAGAGTAAATTATATATTTGAGTTCGTGAGGTTATGGGTGAACATTATCTTCGAAAAACTTTGGAAGCCCGAGGGTGATTTTTATCGACTTTTCGATCGGGGTTAGACATTATTATAATTTGGATTTTTAATGAGTAATTGAGAGTATGTTAATGGGTTTGCATAATTATTGCTAGTTTTAGAGCGTTATGCATCAGTTCGAGTTGTTTGAAGGGCTCAGGAGTTGGTTATGAAACTTCAGAGCAAGGCGAGTCTCCTTTCTAACATTGTAAGAGGGAATTAACCCCATAGGTGAAATAATCAAATATGTCTCCCATTTGTGGGGGCTACTGTCACGACCCAAAAATCTGACCCGGTCGTGATCGCGCCTATTGTGGAATTAGGCCAGCCACTTACTTCTTTTTTCCCATTTTTATTCAATTATTACTTACGAAATCATCAATTTTCAAAACAGAATCTAACATTTATAATAGAAATGTCTAACACAACGGAATAAAACATAATCCCTACCATGGGTGTCACTAGTCATGAGAAAACTAATACAACTGTCTGAAAGTACAAATCCGGAATAGTCTGAATACATCAAATAAATAAAATTAGAGGAAGATAGGGAAGGAGAAGGTGGAACTGCGGTCGCCAAGCAGCTACCTCGCGATCTCCAAGTGGTAGTCCGCACAAAGATACTCAGCAGCCGCTACCGTGCCCCGAGATGCATGGATCTGCACATAAGGTGTAGGAGGTAACGTGAGTATACCAAATCAGTAAGTAACAAGTCCAATTTATGGACTGACAAGTAGTGACAGAACAAACCTCAATAGGCAATTTAACAGTAAGAGAAACAGAAATGTAGACATTCTTACAGTTCAAATAAACTCAACAATAATAGAAGAAACTGATCAAATAAGAGCTCAATACTTAGAGATTTCATAATGTATCAGTGCAAAGCTAGCATGATCAAGATTTCCACAATCTCTACCCACAAGTGCTCAACCACTCAGTTGTATATAACCGTCCGGCCCAGGTAAGATCCATCTCAGAATATACATCAATGACCGTGGTCATCCAGTACCGAGGACATAGGCAATCCAGCCTCACGGAGAATATCCATCTTTCGGTATAGTACTTCAGACAAATCCATGTCCAGGGAAATCCAGCCCTCAATATAATCATCAACTGCGCTCACTGGGGGTGTAAAGACTCTGGAGGGGCTTCTCTGAGCCTAAGCACTATATCAATACCAGTGAAGGCATGGTCAATATCATTGATGTGGTGTGCAGCCCGATCCTATACTATCAATCAATACTCGGCTCTCGGCCTCACTCAGTCAATACTCTCCAGTCTCATATACAGGGCTAAGATGTCATAATACATGACCGAACAATTATGTGATATGTCAAATAGCAACAAACGAGACTGAGGCATGGTATAATAGGCATGAACATGACTGAGTATAAAGTAAACATGATTCTAATGGCATGACAGCAAGAAACGACCTCTCGGGTCTCAACGGTATTTGCGCGAAGCCTTAACATGATAATTAATATGATTTACAACTCAACATCTAGATCACATAATCACAGCATAGATATCGCTAATAAATAACACTAAGCGGGGCTCTGGAATGATCCGGGCTGCATTTCTCACGGTGCACGCTCATACGCCTGTCACTTGGCATAGCGTCACCTTCACAACAATCATAGAACACATCGTTCGGGGTTTGAACCAGCAGTTCCAACGTTGAAAGCATTACTTACCTCAAGCCAAGCCAAAACTCTAGCCCGTGACACCTTTTCCTCACGAATCATCTTCCGATTGCCTCGAATCTAGTCAAAATCAGAATATAATCATCAAAATATGCTAAGGGAACAAAGCCCACTCAAAAACAATCAAAATACAACGCGAATCACAAAATTAACCAAACCCGATCCCCATTCCCACTTCTCAGAATTTAGTAAAATTTACATCAATAGGTTCCTTATCTCCCCACAAGTTCATACATATCAAAAGCATTAAAGTCCGACCATAAATGGCCCCTCAAATCCTTGCTCAAAGTTCCCCTATTCTCAATCCCTAGTTTCCAAATTTTTAACCATAAATTTCCATAAATTACCAGCCTAATCCGTGGAATAACACCATAGAAATGAGTTTTTGGTTCAAAAATCTTACCTCAACAAATCTCCCTTGATTCCCTCTTCAAAATCGCCCAAAAGCTACAGAAAACGTGTTTAAAAATGGTAAAACCTCTGAAAATCGCGAAGGAAAAAATATATACATTCTGACCCAGGAATTCCACGTCTACGGCCCTGATACCGCCTCTGTGGTACCGCTTTTGCGGTCCATGAACCGCTTCTGCGGTTTTCACTAAAGCTGCCTCCCGCACCTACGACCATATCTCCGCATTTGCGGTCACGCAGGTGCGGTCCACATATCGCATCTTCGGTTTCACTCAACATAGCCTTTGGCCACATCTGCAGCTCCAAGCACGCTTCTATGATACCGCACCTGCGGTCCCCTGGACCGCAAGTGCGGTTATGATAGCAATGGGAAAACTTCAGCTGTCACAACCTAACTCCAATCTTCCGCCAACCATCCGAAATTACCCCGAGGCCCCCGGGACCTCAACCAAACACACCAACAAGTCCTACACCACCATCCAACCTTATACCAATTTTGAAAACACCTCAAACAATATCAAATCAACCAAAACACATCGGATTCAAGCCTAAGTTTCCAAAAATCTTTTGAATTCCGCTTTTGATCAAAAAGTATACAAACCATGTCCAAATGACATGAAATTTTTCACACATATACCAAATGATAAAATGGAACTTTTGAAACTCCCAGAATTCCATTCCGGCCTCTATATCAAAATATCACATATCAATCGGAAAATGCCAAAATTCTAATTTCGCCAATTCAAGCCTAAATCTACCACGGACCTCCAAATTACATTCTGATCGCTCTCCTAAGTCTTAAATCACCTAACGGAACTAGCCAAAACATAAAAATCCAAATCCGAGATCAAATACTAAAAAAGGTCAAGACTTAGCCAAACCTTTCAAATTTAAAACTTCAAGCTGAGAATCATCCTTCTATATCTATTCCGATTAACCTGAAAACTAAAATCGACGATTTACATAATTCATAATATATCATATGGGTCTAGTCATTCCTGAGAACTGGCGAGCAAAGTGCAAATACTCAAAACGACCGGTCAGATCGTTACAACTACATACGCACGAGGTGACGAGAGTCTGTGCCTAGCTACTATTATGCCTATGTCCGGGTAGTGTTAGGCTACATCTATCACGACCCCAACCCTAGTCGTGATGGAGCCCAACACACTGCTAGGCAAGCCCGACCAATTTAACGACCATTTAACCATTCTATACAGTTCATAATTAATTAGCATAGACAAATTACTAAGTCACAATGCTAGAAATCTGAAATAGAGTTAAAACATGCGGAATCCCAACTAACAATACTACTACGTAGCCTGAAGAATCTGGTGTCACAAGTATGAGCCTCTAATACATGAGTATCAACCTACTACATATCGTTCTAAAGAAGTACGGAATAAAGCAATAAGATAAAGGGAAGATCAGGGCTGCGAACGTCATGCAGCTATCTTGGTGCTCCCGAATGTGTGTTGCCCAGTTGGAAGTCCTCAACAGTCTCAGATGCACCTGGATCTGCATGCAAGGTGCAGGGAGTAATGTGAGTACTCCGACCGAGTGAGTAAGAAACATAAATAAAGGCTGAGAATAAGAAATCCTGGATAGACAAATTAGTCTATAAATACGGCAATTTAAACCGAGTAGTATAAAATCAGTAAACCAAGGAAAAAAAATTATGGAAATGCTGCAACAGATAAGAAAATAAATGACAGCCAAATAAGAAATGCAACACATAGTACGGTACTCTCTAGTACCCGTTGCGGCGAGCAGTCCGCTCTATTTATTTATCGTCAACGGCGCTCACTGGCGGTGTGCAGACTACGAGAGGGTCCCCTTACGGCCCAAGCACAATATCAAGCCATCTCGTGGCATCAATTAGGCCCTCGGCCTCATATCAATATCAATATAATACTGCTGCGGCGCACAGACCGATCCCATAGTCAGTCCAGAATCACATAAGCCTCGGCAATAATAAAATAGTAGTTCTTAGCCCAAAACATTGTTAGAAATATCATTTAAGTTTTAAATCTGAGTAAAAGTAGCTGAGTTTGCAAAAATAGTTTTTTAACATTAGGGTTGAGTCCAAGTATTATGTCAAAATAGTGAGGAAAACAGAAATAACAGCCCCTGAAGGGTCCAAACCGTTGGCACGAAGCCCAAATATGACAATTTATCCAAATAATGATGATATCAAGTAAGTTTCAATCAAATACATGGTAAAAATATCACTCGGGATGGACCAAGTCACAATCCCCAATAATGACCCCGCGCTCATCATCAAGCGTGTGCCTCACCTCAATATAGCACTACGATGTGCAAATCTGGAGTTTCAAACCCTCAGGACATCATTTACATTCATTAATCACCTCAAGCCGGCCAAAACTTTAGGTTGCTATGCCCTTGCCTCTCAAATCGGCCTCCTCGCACGTCGAATCTGACCAAAACCATAACGAATACGTCACAATTTGCTAAAGGATCAATACCCAATCAAAAACAATCGAAAAATATTAAAAATCCCAAAATTGGCAAAACCCGAGCCCCGAACCCACTTCTCGAAACTCAGAAATTCTTATACCAACATGTTTCTTATCTCGCCATGAGTCTATACATATAAAGAACACCAAAATCGGAGTCTAAATGACCCCTCAAATCCCAATTTTTGCTCTCTTAAGTTCAAACCCTAAATCATCATTTTTGACCATTAATTTCTTAAGTTTTCAGCCCTAATCCGTGTATTTGCACCATAAAATCGTATTTTAAGTCCAAAAATCCTTACCTTATCGAAGCTCCTTGAAAACCCTCTTCAAAATCGCCCACAATTCTCCAAGTCCGAAGTTAGAATGAGAAACCCTTCAAAAATTTGCGAAGATGAACTTTAATATCTTTTGCCCAGTCGAAACCACTTATGCGGTAAAAATCACGCTTCTACGGTTACCACTTTTGCGTCCCAAAGCACCACTTCTGTGGAAATTCACTGAGGGGCAAAATCCCCTTCTGCGACTCCGCAGATGCGATCCCCACTCCGCATCTGCGATACCTGGCATGCCATCATAAAATCGCACCTGCGGCCCTCTCTTCCACATCTACGAGACTTCTAACTTCTGCAACTTCCTCCTCTGCTCCTCCGATACTGCTTCTGCGAGACCTGGCATGCCATCATAAAATCGCACCTGCGGCCCTCTCTTCCGCATCTACGAGACTTCTCACTTCTGCAACTTCCTCCTCTGCTCCTGCGATACTGCTTCTGCGGTCCCAATTTCGCAGAAGCGAAAATACCAGAAGCAGCAACAAAATTTGAATAGTACAAATCCAAAACTTCCCGTTAACTATCTAAAATCACCCCGAGGCCCCCGCGACCTCAACCAAAATCACCAACACCTCCTATAACATCATTCAAACTTGTTCCAATCATTAAAACACCTCAAACAACAACAAAACCATCAAATAACATCGAATTCATGCCTAAGTTCTTCAAAAACTTCCGAAACACGCATTCGATCAAAAATCCAACCAAATCACCTCCGAATGACCTGAAATTTTGCACACACATCCCAAATCACTTAACAAATCTACAACAACTCTCGGAATTCCATTTCGAACCTCGGATCAAAATATTACCTATCAACCGGAATTCGCCAAAATACTAACTTCGCCAATTCAAGCCTAATTCTACACCGGATGTCTAAAACCACTTTCGATCACACTCCTAAGTCACAAATCATCCCCCAAAGCTAACCAAACCATCAGAAATCATATTCGATCCCTCTAACACATAAGTCAACATACGGTTGACTTTTCCAAACTAAGCCTTCCTTAAAAAAACTAAGTGTCTCATTTCCTACCAAACATAGATAATGAAGCATAAAGGAGCAGAAAATGGGAAAAACGAGGCGGTAACTCATGAGACGATGGGCCGGGTTGTCACAATATCATACCTTGTTGATATTGTTGTTGATTTATGTTTACTATTTGCCTTGAGAAGAAATAAGATTGGGGTTTGCGTAATAATTGTGTTGAAAGGAATTTAAGAATTTAAATGTTCCCTTTAAACTTCGTATAATTGTGGAATCTTAATAACTTAAGGAAGCTATGAGTAACCGTGTCACATCTATGTTTCACAAGCAGGAAAAATTACCTTAAAAGTTTCACATTGAATTGTCTCTATTTTTTTAAAAGAACCAAGGAAAGGATTTTGACTTATTAATAAATTTAGATTTGACCGCGTCACATGTATAATTCGCGAGTGAGGAAATTCCTTAAATCTATATTTGATTGCATCGAGTGTATGATTCGCAAGAAGGGTTTTTCCTTCTATTACTCTCATGGGAGAGGGCCGATCGCCGTGACAGGTTAATAGATGCATCTATGTTCGCGTCATTTGACCATCTAGCAGTGCATAGTTTACTTTTATGTTGGATCGGTGTCGTACACCTCGTCATTTCCTATATATTATTATCACGGAATCGTGAGTGACATTTGGCACGAAGCTAGTGTATCTGAGGGTTTTTCCCTAATTTGAAATATGACAACTTCCTTAATGAAATCCAATATATCTATATATATGCTCCGATCATGGAGGTAACTTCTTAGTTGAGAGCTTGAGTAACATTATAAAGAGGGGAATTGTATCACATGTCTTATATTTGTTTATTTCATATATTTACTCTGTTTCATGTTTATCCACCCCCTTTACTATACCCGATATTATTGGACCACTAGTAAATATCGGAGTCGACCCCTCGTCACTACTACTTCGAGGTTAGATTGGATAGTTACAGGGTATACATTGTTTTCGTACTCATACTACACTTGCTGCGCATTTTTGTTGCACAGGCACATGTATCTCTAGTGGCCTAGTGGGCGTAGCAGCATGGTTGATATGGAGACTTAGGTGAGCTGCATTTCTTGAGATGACCCGCAGTCAACAGAGTCTCTTTAAAAGTATTAAATTTACTTTCTGTCAAAATTTTTATTCCATATAGTTATTGTACTTCAATTGATTTCCTAGTGATTACTCATGCACTTGTGTCACTGATTTCTAGGATGTCTATGGGATTATTCAATATTTAAATTTATTAAAGACATCATTATTTATTACATAAAATTCATTATTATTTGTATAATGTGTAAAAGAAATGATTTCAAAAATATTAAAATGAGA
The DNA here is from genome assembly GCA_026770625.1 of Nicotiana glauca. NCBI lineage: Eukaryota > Viridiplantae > Streptophyta > Magnoliopsida > Solanales > Solanaceae > Nicotiana > Nicotiana glauca. The sequence goes on from MU772449.1 coordinate 19,891, forward strand.
AATTACTAGTTATTTGGTATTGGCTTGCCTGACAATGGTGTCCAGCATCAACACAACCTTTAATGAATTTTGGGTCATGGCAACATGGTATCAGAGCACTAGGTTTCCTTAGGTCTCACAAGTCACGAGCGAGTCTAGTAGAGTCTTGCGAAATGGTACGGAGACGTCTGTACTTATCATCGAGAGGCTATGATGTTTTTAGGAGCACTTCCCTTCTTGATTTCATCATCATGCAGTTTGATCACTCTGAGGCTTGTGCCTTCAATTCCTTCCCATTCAATCTTATGCAACATGAAGCGTTTGTTATAAAACGGGAATCTGTGACGACCCAGCCGGTCATCTTAAGAATTAATGCCCTGATCCCCTATTAACTTGTTTCCCCGTGTTTATTACTGCTATTTAGATTTGACGGGATGTACGGTTTTAATTTTCGGTGAGTTTTTGGACACTTAGTCCCTAAATGAGAGCTTAAGTATTAGAAAGTGGACCGTAGTCTGAACAGTATGAACACGACCTCAGAATGGAAATCTGATGGTTCAATTAGCTCCGTTGGGTGATTTCGAGCTTAAGGGCATGTTCGGATTGTGTTTTAGAGGTCCGTAGCTAATTTAGGCTTGAAATACCGAAAGTTGAATTTCTGAAGTTTTCGGTTCTATAGTGAGATTTTGATCCGACGGTTAAAATAGAATTCCGAGAGTTACAGTAGTTCTTTTGTATCATTTGGGATGTGTGTGCAAAATTTCAGGTTATTCGGATGTGGTTTGGTCGGATTTGTTATCAAAAGTGTAATTTAGAAGATTTTGGAATTCCTAGGCTTGAATCTGACGCGACTTTGGTGTTTTGATGTTGTTTTGAGCATTCCGAAGGTTGGAAAAAGTTCGAATGAGGTTATAGGATATGTTGGTATATTTGGTTCAGGTCCTAGGTGCCTCGGGTGAGTTTCGGTGGTCAATCGGACCATTTCATGGTGTTTGGAGTTGCAGAAAACTATTGTTGGGTGTTGCCGAAAAATGGCCTTGACGTTCATGAGTAGGCCCTCGCATTCGTGAAGGGTTAGCAGGTGAGGCTGAGGATTTATCCTTCGCGTTCGCGAGGAATGATTCGCGTTCGCGAACTGCTGGCGTTGGTCATCGCGTGCGCGTGAGGTGGACCGCGTTTCCATAGAGGAAAAATGGTTAGCTGAGTTGGAGGCTTTTTATTCATCGCATTCAGAGGGTGAACGCGAACGCGAAGGCCTGTCTTGAGTGAAGCATCACGTTCGTGATGGGTAGTTCGTGATCATGAAAGGAAAATTTTGGTCAAAGTTATTTTCTGCTTCGCGAACGCGAGGCTTTGACCGCGTTCGCGAAAAAGGAATTACCTGGGCAGATATAAGATTTCAAATCGAGGTTTTAGCCATTTTTATTAAAACTTAAGCTTGGGAGCTCGGATTTGAGTGAGATTTTGAGTGATTCTTAGAAATACTGATTGGGTAACGATTCTAATTCCTTTTTGTTTGTAATCCATTAATCTAATCATGAATTCATCCTTTAATTTTGAAAATTGTATGAAAATTGGGGGAAAGTTCTTAGACCAAGAATTTGAGTTTTGATTGAGGATTGGGATAATTTTGATATGGTTAGACTCGTGAAGATGTGAGGATTCAAAAAATATAAATTTTTCCCGATTTCGAGACGTGGGCCCGAGGAGTGTTTTTGTCATTTTACCTAATTTCGCATATTAGCTTAGAATGTCTTTGTAGAATCAGTTACTTGAAGTGTAATTTACATTATGAAATTGAATTGAATAGATTCAGTCCATTTGGAGTCGAGTACTCGTGGCAAGAACATGGTCTCGGGTTGATTTTGAGCCGGTTCGAGGTAAGTGGCTTGCCTAACCTTGTATGGGTGACTTTTCCCTTAGGATTTAGTATATTTGATAATTGAAATGCCTTGTACGTGAGGTGACGAGTGCGTACTTGTGCTAATTATTGAAAATACAATTTTTATTAAGTAACTACCAGTATGTTTTCTTTCGTGTTTTATTAATTGCACTATTTAAGCATGTGTTAGCTTAGGAAAGCATGTCTAAGTGATTAAATTGCCTTATTTGTTCAACTGTTTCACCTGAATTCTGTGCAGCATGCTAGGCTAGATCATTTGTTTGCCTTAATATGAAGTTTGACATTTCTGAGCATTTCTCCTGTTGCTATTGTGTATTTACATTGGGACTACGGATGTGCGACTCTGGTAGATCCCCCCTTGTTTGTTTGCATTTGGGACTACAGATGTGGGATTCTGGTAGATCCCCCAGCACATTTATATGGAAGTACAGGAATGCACTCGGTAGATTCCCCAAGTACTAGGTATTTATCTTTGGGACTACTGAACGGGATTCCAGTAGATCCCCGTGTACTATGAGCCGGACTACGGGACGGTATCCTGAAAGACTTATTGGATATGTATATTTGGGACTACAGGACGGTATCCTGGAAGATCCCCGGTTCATAATATTAGTATTGAGATGTATTTCCTTCTGTGTTTACGTTGCCTCTATATAGTTGTTGTTGTCATTTATATCCTGTGTTACTTTTACTACTGTATTTATTTATACTGCTCTATTCTTCAACGTCAGACTTTATCTTTTATTTGACCTCAATAGGGCCCTGACCTTTCCTCGTCACTACTCAACTGAGGTTAGGTTTGGCACTTACTGAGTACCGCTGTGGTATACTCATGTCATTTCTACACATATTTTTTATGTGCAGATACAGGTACTTCGACCTAGTCCTATCACCCTTGCGGCGAGGCAACTGCTCTAGTGACTTCGACGTATATATGTCGCGCCCACAGACCGAGGAATCCTTTTCTATTCTTGCTTTTTAGTATTAGCCCTTCTGTATTTTCTATTCTTGATAGACATTCTGGAGTTAGAGCTATGCAGTATTTCTTAGCTTGTGATTCGTGGGTTTCCAAGTCTCGAAAATAAGTATTGGTTTTAAGAGTTAAAAAGTGTATGCCGAGCGGCACTTTTAAATGTTGTTTATTACTTTAATTCTGTTTAAAATTATTTTACTTCCGCAATTTTGGTTTTTCTTTCGCAATTTAGGCTTAACTAGTCATAGACTCTAGGTGCCGTAACGATGGTTCACGGAGGGTAAACTGAGGTTGTGACAAGTTGGTATCAGAGCTCTAGGTTCATAGGAGTCCCGAATCACAAGCTGATTTATTAGAGTCTCACTGATCGGTACGGAGACGTCTGTACTTATCTACGAGCGGCTATGTAACTGTTTGGAAAATTCCATTTCATTTGATTTCCTTGTCGTGCAAGATTTTGACATCACAATTCTAAACTTCTATCTTCTATTCTCTCACAGATGGTGAGGACAAGTGCTACCCGAGATAATCAGGAACTAGTGTCCCCTACTGCAGCCGTCAGAGTCTAGGGCCGGGGTAGAGGCCAAGGATGCACACGCGGTACAACAAGATCACCTACACTAGTTGCCACTGAGGAGCCACCAGTAGTGCCAGTTGGAGTCCAGGCACCTGAAACGCCTACTACTACTACCACGCCAGCACTTCAGGAGACTCTGGCACAATTCATGAGCATGTACAACACTTTGCCTCTGGCAGGGCTGCTTCCCTTTACTGCAGCCACATCCCACACCAGGGGAGGAGCACAGACTCTCGCCAGTCGTACCCCTGAGCAGCGAGTACATATTGATCAGGTCCCAGAGATTATTCTTGCGCAGCCTATAGCCCTAGGCCATCCCGAGGATAGGGCATCGGCTTCAAAGGATGTGCACTGGAGACTTGAGAAGTTCAAGAAGTATGATCCTCCTGTATTCAGTGGATTAGCATCAGAGGTTGCCTTGGGTTTTTTGGAGGAGTTCTACCGTATTCTCCATACCATGGGTATATCAGGATCGAGCGGGGTTTCATTCACTACTTTCCAGTTTCTACATGTCGCCTATGAGTGGTGGCGCACCTATGAGTTAGATAGTCCGGACGAGGCTGCTTCGCTAACTTGGACCCAGTTTTCAAATCTATTCGTGAGAGAGTTTGTTCCTTAGAGCCTCAGTGATGCATGGCGCACTGAGTTTGAGCATTTGGGCCAGGGTGCTATGACTGTCTCAGAGTATGCTGTCTGTTACACTAGCTTGGCTAGGTATGCACCAGCCTTGGTTTCTACTATTCACGAAAGGGTTTGCTGGTTTATTGAGGGGCTCATTCCGAGCATCAGGTCTAGCATGGATCGTGAGTTGGAGATGGATATTCCTTATCATCGGGTGGTGAGCATTGCTAGGAAGATTGAGGGTATGCATTCTAGGGAGAGAGAGGAGAGGGAGGCCAAGAGGTTTTGAGAGTTGGGCTATTATTCTGGTGCCCGTGGCCCAACTGCAGGTCGCCATGGTAGGGGTTATATGAGTCTCCCTATTCATTCAGCTCTTCCAGCAGCCAGTATTGCTCCAGCTCCTCCTAGGACTCAAGAGCCTTATTATACACCACCGGTTTCTAGCGCGCCTCCTGTGCGGGGTGCTTTTAGAGGTCAGTCCAGCAGACCTGGACCTAGCAAGTTATAGCTTCCACGTCCTGCCAGAGCTTGTTTTAAGTGTGGTGACAAATGCCACATAGTGAGGGATTGCCCCAGACTTGGGAGGGGTTCACCTCCACGGACTTCTCAGCCATTCTCAGGCTATGGTTACAGCTCCAGTTTCTACCCCACTTGCTCAGCAAGCTAGAGGTGGAGGCGGAGAGGTAGAGGTCGCCCTAGAGGGGGAGGCCAAGCCCGATACTATGCCCTTCCTACCTGTACCGAGGATGTTACCTCTGATTCTGTCATCACAGGTATTATACTGGTTTGTCATAGAGATGCATCGATTCTATTCGATCCAAGGCTACACTTATTCTTATATGTCTTCTTATTTTGCTTCGCTTTTGGGTGCATCTAGGGATTCTTTGAGTTCCCCTGTTTATGTTTCTACTCCTGTGGGATATTCTCTTATGGTGGACCGCGTTTATCAGTCGTTTTTGGTTGCTCTTAGTGGTTTTGAGACCATAGCTGATTTATTGTTACCCAGCATGGTAGACTTTGATATTATATTGGGCATGGACTGGTTGTCGCCCCATTATGCTATTCTTGATTGTCACGCCAAGATCGTGATTCTGGCTATGCTAGGTGTGCCGCGTGTTGAGTGGAGGAGTGCTTTGTATCACACTCCCAGTAGAGTAATTTCTTTCATTAAAGCTCAGCGTATGGTTGATAAGGGATGTGACGCGTATCTAGCCTATGTGAGAGATGTCAGTATTGATACCCCTTCAATTGATTCAGTTCCAGTAGTACGGCACTTTTCTGATGTGTTTCCAGCTGATCTTCCAGGCATGCCGCCCGATAGAGATATTGATTTTAGCATTGATTTGTTGCTGGGCACTCAGCCCATTTTTATTTCTCTGTATCGTATGGCTCCTCCTGAGTTAGAGGAGTTGAAGGATCAGTTAGAGGAATTACTTGATAAGTGTTTTATTCGGTCCAGTGTATCACCTTAGAGTGCTTCTATCTTATTTGTAAAGAAAAGGGATGGTTCTATACGTATGTGTATTGATTATCGCCAATTGAACAAGGTTACAGTAAAGAACCATTATCCTTTGCCTCGGATTGATGATCTATTTGACCAGCTTCAGTGCGCACGGGTGTTTTCAAAGATTGATTTACGCTCAGGTTACCATAAATTGAAGATTCGAGAGCCAGATATCTCGAAGGTTGCTTTTAGGACTCAATATGGTCATTACAAGTGCATTATTATGTCATTTGGGCTGACCAATGCCCCAGCAGCCTTTATGCATTTGATGCACAGTGTATTCCGGCCATATCTTGACTATTTTTTCATTGTCTTTATTGATGACATTCTGGTGTATTCCCGAAGTCAGGAAGATCATAAGCAGCACCTAAGGACAGTGCTTCAGACTCTAAGGGAAAAGAAGTTATATGTAAAGTTCTCAAAATGTGAGTTTTGGTTGGATTCCATTGGCATTCTTAGTCCACGTGGTACCAAGTAAGGGTATTCAAGTGGATCCAAAGAAGGTAAAGGCAGTGTAGAGTTGTCCCAAACCATCCTCAGCTACACAGATCCGTAATTTTCTCGGTTTGGTGGGATACTACCATCGTTTTGTGGAGGGGTTTTCATCGATTGCGGCCCTTATGACCAGACTGACCCAGAAGGGTGCTCCATTCCAGTGGACAAAATAGTGTGAGGCGAGCTTTCAAAAGCACAAAACAGCTTTGACTACAGCCCCAGTTTTGATATTGCCTACTGGTTCGGGGTCTTATACAGTCTTCTATGATGCCTCGAGGATTGGCCTTGGAGCGGTTTTGATGCAGGACGGTAGGCTGATTGACTACACGTCCAAACAGTTGAAGGTGCATGAGAAGAATTATCCGGTTCATGACCTTGAGTTACCTGCCATTGTTCATGCCCTGAATATTTGGTGCCACTATTTATACGGTGTGCCTTGTGAGATTTATACTGATCATCGGATTTTACAGCACTAGTTCAAGAAAAAGGATCTAAATTTACGCCAGAAGAGGTGGTTAGAGTTGCTGAAAGACAATGATATCACTATTCTGTACCATCCGGGCAAGGCCAATATGGTGGCTGGTGCCTTGAATTGCTGGGTAGAGAGTTTAGGAAGTTTGGCTTATTTACTAGCATCAGAGAGGCCTATGGCGATGGATGTTCAGGCCTTAGCCAGCCAGTTTGTAAGATTGGATCTTTTGGATCCTGCTCGGGTTCTAGCTTGCGTGGTTTCTCGGTCTTCCTTGTTTGATCATATTAGGGAGCGGCAGTATGATGACTCTCATTTGCTTGTCCTCAAGGATAAGGTTCAATATGGTGATGCCAGAGATGTGACCATTAGCGAGGATGGAGTATTGAGGATACAGGGTCGGGTCTGTGTACCCAATATTGATGGGCTTTGGGAGTTGGTTCTAGAGGAGGCCCACATTTTACTGTCTTCCATTCATCCGGGTGCCGCGAAGATTTACCAGGATTTGAGGTAGCACTATTGGTGGAGGCGGATGAAGATTTATATAGTTTGGTTTGTAGCTCGGTGCCTCAACTATCAGCAGGTAAAGTATGAGCACCAGAGACCGGGTGGATTGCTTCAGCAAATAGAGATTCCAGAGTGGAAGTGGGAGCGGATCACCATGGACTTTGCAGTTGCGCTCCCGCGGACTTTGAGAAAGTTTGATGTTGTTTGGGTGATTGTGGATCGATTGACCAAGTCCGTTCACTTTATTCTTGTGTGTACTATTTATTCTTCGGAGCGGTTGGCGGAGATTATATCCAGGAGATTATTTGTCTGCATGGTATTCCAGTTTCCATCATTCCGGATAGAGGCACTTAGTTCACATCACGATTCTGGAGGGCCGTTCAGCATGAGTTGGGTACTCGGGTAGAGTTAAGTATAACATTTCACCCGCAGATGGATGGACAGTTCGAGCGCATTATTTAGATTCTTGAGGATATGCTCCATGCATGTGTGATCAAATTTGGAGGGTCTTGGTATCAATTCTTGCCATTGGCAGAGTTTGCATACAACAACAGTTATTAGTCCAGCATTCAGATGGCACCATATCAGGATATATATGGTAGGGGTATAGATCTCCGGTAGGTTGGTTCAAGGCAGGTGAGGCCAGATTATTGGGCACATACTTAGTTTAGGATGCCTTGAAGAACGTTAAGGTAATTCAGGATAGACTTCGTACAACCCAGTTCAGACGAAAGAGCTATGCGGACCGGAAGGTTCATGACGTTTCCTATATGGTTGGAGAGCGGGTCCTACTTTGGGTTTTGCCTATGAAGGGCGCTATGAGATTTGGGAAGAAAGGTAAGTTGAGTCTGAGGTTTATTGGACCTTTTGAGATATTGAGGCGAGTTAAGGAGGTTGCTTATGAGCTTGCCTTACCTCCCAGCCTAGCAGGAGTTCATCCGGTATTTCATGTTTCGATATTCCGGAGGTATCACGGTGATCCATCGCACATGTTGGATTATAGTTCAGTCTAGTTAGACAAGGATCTATCCTATATTGAGGAGCTAGTGGCAATATTGGACAGGCAGGTTAGAAAGCTAAGGTCAAAGAACATTGTGCCAGTGAAGGTTCAATGGCAGGGTCAGCCGGTCGAGGAGGCGACCTGGGAGACCGATCAGGATATGCGCAACTGTTAGCCTCATATTTTCACTACTTCAGGTATGTCTCTATGCTCGTTAGAGGACAAACGAATGTTTAAGTGTAGAAGGATGTGATGACCCACCGGTCGTCTTAAGAATTAATGCCCCAATCCCCTATTAACTGCTTTCCCCATATTTATTTCTGCTATTTTGATTTGCCGGGATGTTTAGTTTTAATTTTCAGTAAGTTTTGGGACACTTAGTCCCTATTTGAGAGCTTAAGTGTTGGAATGTCGATCGTAGTTGTAACAGTGTAAAGATAGCCTCGGAATGGAAATCTGATGGTTCCGCTAGCTTCATTGGGTGATTTTGGGCTTAGGGGCGTGTTCGGATTGTATTTTGGAGGTCCGTAGCTAATTTAGGCTTGAAAGGCCGAAAGTTTAATTTTTAAAGTTTCCGGTTCGGAAGTGAGATTTTGATCTGAGGGCCGGAATGGAATTCCTAGAGTTACAGTAGTTCCGTTGTGTCAGTTGGGATGTGTGTGCAAAATTTAAGGTCATTTGGATGTGTTTTGGTTGGGTTTTTTTAATCAAAAGAGTAATTTAGAAGATTTTGGAATTCTTAGGCTTGAATCCGATGCAAATTTGGTGTTTTAATGTTGTTTTGAGTTTTCTGAAGGTTGGAACAAATTCGAATGAGGTTATAGGATATGTGGGTATGTTTGGTTGAGGTCCCGGGGGCCTCGAGTGAGTTTCGAGTGGTCAATCGGACCATTTCATAGTGTTTGGAGTTGCAGAAAACTGTTGTTGTGTATTGCAGAAAACAGCCTTCGCGTTCGCGAGTAGGCCCCCGCGTTCATGAAGGGCTAGCAGGTGAGGTTGAGGATTAGCCTTTGCATTAGCGAGGAAGGCTACACATTCATAAAGGGCTGGGCATTGGTCATCGCGTTCGCATGAGGTGCAACGCGTTCGCGTAGAGGAAAAATGGTCAGCTGAGTTGGAGGCTTTTTATTCATCACATTCGCAAGAGGGTGAACACGAACGTGAAGGCCTGTCTAAGTGAAGCATTGCGTTCGCGATGGGTAGGTCGCGATCGCGAAAGGGTAATTTTGGTCAAAGTTATTTTGTGCTTCGTGAATGCGAGGGTTTGACCGCGTTCACGAAGAAGGATTTACCTGCGCAGATATAAGATTTCAAAATCGAGGGTTTAGCCATTTTTATCAAAACTTAACCTTGGGAGCTCAAATTTGAGCGAGATTTTGAGGGATTTTTAGAAATATCGATTGGGTAACGATTCTTAACTCCTTTTTGCTTGTAACCCATTAATTTAAACATGAATTCATCCTTTAATTTCGAAAATTGTATGAAAATCGGGGAAAAGTTCTTTGACCAAAAATTTGAGTTTTGATTGGGGATTTGACATTGGATTGGGATAATTTTGATATGGTTAGACTCGTGAGAGTGTGAGGATTCCGAAAATATAAATTTACATGATTCAGAGACGTGGGCCCAAGGCGCGTTTTGGTCATTTTACCTAATTTCGTGTATTAGCTTAGAATTTCTTTGTAGAATCAGTTACTTGAAGTGTTATTTACATTATGAAATTGAATTGAATAGATTCGGGCCATTTGGATTCGAGTACTAATGGCAAGAACGTGGTCTCGGGTTGATTTTAACCGGTTCGAGATAAGTGGCTTGCCTAACCTTGTGTGGGGGACTTTTCCCTTAGGATTTGGTTTATTTGATAATTAAAATGCCTTGTACGTGAGGTGATGAGTGCATACTTGTGCTAATTGTTGAAAATCTGATTTTCATTATGTAACTACTAGTATGTTTTCTTTCCTGTTTTATTACTTGTACTATTTAAACATGTGTTAGCTTAGGAAAGCATGTCTAAGTGGCTAAATTGCCTTATTTGTTCAACTGCATTACCTGAATTCTGTGCAGCATGCTAGGATAGACTCTTTGTTTTCCTTAATATGAAGTTTGACATTTCTCAGCATTTCTCCTGTTGCTGATGTGTATTTATATTGGGACTACGGATGTGGGATTCCGGTAGCTCCCCCTTGTTTGTTTATATTTGGGACTATGGATGTGGGATTTCGGTAGATCCTCCTGTACAGTTATATGGAACTATGGGAATGCACTCGGTAGATTCCCCCAGTACTAGGTATTTATATTTGGAACCACGGAATGGAATATCGGTAGATACCCGTGTAATATAAGCTGGACTACGGGATGGTATCCCGAAAGACTTATTGGATATGTTTATTTGGGACTACAGGATGGTATCCTGGAAGATCCCCGGTTGATAATATTGGTGTTGAGCTGTGTTTCCTTCTGTGTTTACGTGGCATCTGTATAGTTGTTGATGTCCTTTATATCATGTGTTACTTTTACTGTTGTACTTATTTGTACTGCTTCGTTCTTCACTATCGGACTTTATCTTTTATTTAACCTCAGTAGGGCCCTGACCTTTCCTCGTCACTACTTAACCGAGGTTAGGTTTTGCACTTACTGAGTACCACTGTGGTGTACTCATGCTTATTCTGCGCATAATTTTCATGTGTAGATCCAGGTATTTCAATCCAGTCCTATCACCCCTGAGGCGAGGTGACTGCTCTAGCGACTTCAAGGTATATCTACCGCGTCCGCAGACCGAGGAGTCCCATTCTATTCTTGCTTTTTAGTATTATCCCTTCTGTATTTTCTGTTCTTGTTAGACATTCTGGAGTTAGAGCTATGTAGTATTTCTTAGCTCGTGATTCGTGGGTTTTCAAGTCTTGGAGACAAGTATTGGTTTTGAGAGTTAAATATTGTGTATGCCGAGCGACACTTTGAAACGTTGTTTATTACTTTAATTCTGTTTTAACTTATTTTACTTCCACAAATTTGGTTTTTCTTCCGCAATTTAGGCTTACCTAGTCGTAGAGACTAGGCGCCGTCACGATGGTTCACGGAGGGCAAACTGGGGTCGTGATAGAATCGGGGAATGTAATGGCTCTACACATGTAGTACGGGATATTTCTCCCTGCGTATTTGATTGGGCTATTGTCGTCACCTTGTGGAAGGATATTATGTGATTTTAGCTCAATAGATGTACTTCTGAGTGCCTTGAGGCTATGCACAACTTGCTATGATGCTCATGAACGGTTATCACACAGTATTGATATGATGGTAGGATACTTTCCCATGTGTCGGGGCAATGAATGATTTGCAAGGAGGTCTACTCAATGCATGATTCAGAGAGTCGGTATTTTATTTCTGACGGAGGAAGGGCAATCTAACTACAAATGATCAGGTTTGGGTTCATAGAGAAACTAGACATAGTGTTTTCAAGTGTGGTGGAATTTTATTTGCTATGTGGTATCGTCGTCCGCAATTGAATATGTTAAGTTCACCGGTGTTACGATCTTCTACAATTCGCACTTTGAGGCAGGATATTGTGAGATAGTATTGAAAAGCGGTTGTTAGAGATTGTGGGGTGCGGTGGTTCAGGATTTAGTTGGTGTTTCTAATATTGACGGCTCAAGGAAGATGATCTTCAGGAAGGTTTAAAGTAAGTAGCGATTTGTTGGTTCAAGTGCTTCCAAGATAGATTTTGATCTAAGGCATCAGCTAAGCAGCAAAGGATAAGGAAGGACATGTAGGAAATGTCATGGGTGGTTAAATTTCTAGAAGGCCAGGTGTACGAAATGAAAGTTGAGTGGTTGTTTAAAGAAGAGGGTTTTAGCCAAAGTAGGAGAGTCTCATCGCCTACAATTGGGTTGCATGGTTATCTACTCTGGAGGTTTCGGGCTATCGGCGTATTTGGAAGTTATTACAGCAAAGGGAAAAGAACATAAGTGGTCATTGGAGCAATGGAATAGATAAAGGTGTGCTATAATTGGCATTATTGACTCATGGTCAGGCTTTGGGAAGACTCAGGATTTGTGTTTTGTGCAGAGGTGATTTACAAGTGATTCAATCGGGTGCTCCGTAGAGATGGGTGTTCATGTGCCAGCGGAGCCTTGGAGTGTTTATATTCGGGACCAAGCCAGAGTTGGTGACTCTCAACAACTCTCCTAGTGAATTCAAAGGTTAAAATGCGGTGCCTAAATATTTCAAGCCCGTGGTATGGTTAAGAATCAGGCGTTTGTGGCATATTATGACAAGAGGCTCGGAATGTTCTATGATATTTTCAACTTGCAGTGTAGCATTTGGACATGGTCAGGCTTTGGGAAGACTCAGGATTTGTGTTTTGTGCAGAGGTGATTTACAAGTGATTCAATCGGGTGCTCCGTAGAGATGGGTGTTCATGTGCCAGCGGAGCCTTGGAGTGTTTATATTCGGGACCAAGCCAGAGTTGGTGACTCTCAACAACTCTCCTAGTGAATTCAAAGGTTAAAATGTGGTGCCTAAATATTTCAAGCCCGTGGTATGGTTAAGAATCAGGCGTTTGTGGCATATTATGACAAGAGGCTCGGAATGTTCTATGATATTTTCAACTTGCAGTGTAGCATTTGGAAGAATGGACTTTGTTTGTTGAGGAGTTATTAGAATGGACTTACCAGCTGAGGGTGCGAATGCGCACAAGGAAGGTATGAGAGGATTCGTAGGATTTGAGACAGAATGGTCTCGTGATACGAGGCCACACAAGATGAGTGCAGATTGAGTTTTTATGTGTTGACCGGGGCAATTATTATCTCTAAGGCAAGTTAAGGATATGTTAGAAGAAGTCGGATTGGTTGGCCATGGTTGAATTGGCATACTGGTGGCAGAAATCAGTACCTTCAGCGTAACTAAGTTATGCATGTGATTTGTGGCGGTACGTAAGAGGCTCTATGGCTACCGTAATTGGTTTTATTTGGGAGTATTCAAGTATTATAGTCTATCATGTATAGGCGGATCCCAGAAGGGTTATGGTGGTTTAGACAACTACTTGAGGATTTGCATATTCTACGGTTATGAAAATTCACTCGTGTGTTGATATGGTTCTCTCGGAATGAGTTAAGTAAAAATATTTTATATGATGAAGTGTTTACACTATTAATGGTTCATGAGTTATGATGAAATTATAGCGCTATTGCATATTGGCATATTAGGCACAGTGAGCGGTATGAAATTTGGAAGTAAGGATCAAGGTTGTGGTTTAGTATTGACGAGGATGTCACGAGCTCGGATGAGCAGGAAAGGGATTTGGATGTTTAGAGTAAGTTGGTATTGTCTTCAGCATCACCTGAGATCGGTATTTGCGTAGGAGGCTTTGCGTCCTTATTACAAATTCTCGATTTTCTTTACAGCATTAGTGTGGTTGGTGGTATGGAACTGCAGAGATCGTGGAAGCGTATCTCAGGGGAAGGTTGTATAAGTGTGACATGTAGTCACTTAACTGATTGAAAATTTAAACCAAGTTTGAAGAGTGTGTTAATATTATTAATTTGAGAATTTATGCCTGCAGGGCACTCGTTTTATTAAGCTACGGGCGATGGAGGTTTGCTCTAGTTATGATGGTTGTTCTTGCTTATTATGAGAAAAAGGAGGTTATTATGGACCCATTAAAGGTTATTAGCCTTTTTCGGTGCGATCAGAATCGGCTTGAAGTTTGTGGATGGACTTAAATATGAATATGGGATCTATATCAGGTCGTATGCGTTCGTTTCAGCGTAGCACTCCTTATGGAGGAGTATTCGAACGTTAGATGTTATTTCGGCGTTAGCTATTTCAGGTAATACTATATTGTGCCATGTGAGTTGTCAAACGGATTGATAATATTCCTAGGTATTGAGATTCTGCGTAGCGATGGTGTTATGTGAGCAGGATGGCTCTTGAGATTCATATCAAATATCACACCTTAGTTGTGCTTGAGTTTTGAAGCGTATGGCACTATTTGTCTCCCCGGGGATGGTATTATGCACTTAGCGTGCTTGTGGCTAATATTCGATATTTTGTAGTAATGTGCACTCTATCTCAGTATGTATCTCCTTATATAGATTTTATGCGTGAATCAAGCGGCACGCCTCCATGGGTATGTTGTTGAATCGGGTTGCACGCACCTATAGTGTGATGTTAAGTACAGTCCCCTATATTCTATTTTGTGTGTTTTGTTTCTCATTTTTTTAGGAAGGTTCATGACACCTTTTCGGTTGTCTAATTAGTTACAAGGGTTGATTAGTCCCTTTGTGACGACCTGGCTAGTCGTCTCATGAGTTACCGCTTCGTTGCCCCCATTTCTGCTTCTTTATGCTTCGTTATCCGTATTTTGTAGTATCGGGTTGGTCGGATCAAATTCCGAATGATTTTGGTAAGGTTTGAGACACATAGTCTTTTTTAAGGAAGTTTAAGTTGGAAAAGTCAACCGGATGTTGACTTATGTATTAGAGGGCTCGGATGTGAGTTCTGATGGTTCGGTTAGCTTCGGTAGGTGATTTATGACTTAGGAGCGTGATCGCAATGAGTTTTGGAGGTGTTGAGTAGTTTTAGGCTTGATTGGCGAAGTTGATATTTTGGCAATTTCCGATTGATATTCGAGATTTTGATATACGGGTCAGAATGGAATTCTGAGAGTTGCAGTAGCTTTGTTATGTAATTTGGGATTTGTGTGAAAAATTTTAGCTCATTCGGACGTGGTTTGGTTGGGTTTTTTATAAAGCATATTTCAGAAGTTTTTAGAAAACTTAGGCTTGAATCCGATGTGTTTTGGTTAATTTAATATTCTTTGAAGTTTTTTGATGATTGGAACAAGTTTGAATAAGGTATTAGGATATGTTAGTGCCTTGGGTTGATGTCGCGGGGGCCTCGGGTGAGTTTCGGGTGGTCAATCGGATCATTTTTTAGTTAAGGAAGTTGCAGATTTTGAGTTCCGACAGTTGCAGACATTTTTGTCTTCGCGTTCGCGAGTTGACCCTCGTGTTCGCGAAGGGTCAAGAAGGGAGGCGTCAGGTTTGGCCTTCGTCTTCGTGAAGGGGAGTCACGCGTTCGCGAAGGGCCAGGATGGTAAGCTTCGCGTTCGCGAGAGGCTAGGCCGCGTTCGCGTAGGGTCTTTTTGGATCAGTTGGTTTGGGAACAAGTGTTCTTCGCATTTGCGACTAGGGGATCGCGTTCGCGAAAGGTTGTCTGTGTAAGTCATCGCGTTCGCGTAGGTTGTGTTGCGTTCGCGTAAGAGGAAATTCGGTCAAAGTAAGTTTGTACTTCGTGAACACAAGGGTTTGACCGCGTTCGCGAAGAAGGAAAGTCAGGCCTGGCAGAATGTTTTTAACTCATTTTATCTGCGATTTTGGGTCTCATTTCCTCCATAGTTGTTCATTTTGGGAGATTTTTGAAGAAGATTGAAGAGGGATTCAAAGGGAAACGTTTGGAGGTAAGATTCTTGGACTTAAAACTTGATTATTATGTGAATTCCACCTAGAAAATCATGAAAGCTAAGCCTAAAATTGAAGAACTAGGGCTTGAGAAATTGGACTTTTGAATTGGGATTTGAAGGACCATTTTGGGTCAGATTTGAGAACTTTTGATATGTATGGACTCGTGGGGAGATAAGGAATCTATTGATGTGAAAATTTCTGAATTTCGAGACGTGGGACCGGGGGTCGGGTTTTGGTAATTTCGGGATTTGTGCTATTTATTGACTGTTTTCGCTTGGGCTTTGTTCCCTTAGCATATTTTGATGCCCTCGTTCTGATTTTGGATATATTTGACGTGCGTAGAGGCCGATTCGAGGGGCAAAGGCATCACGCGGTAGACATTTAGCCGGTTCGAGCTGAGTAATGATTGTAAATGATGTTCTGAGGGTTTGAAACCCCGGATTGCATATCGTAGTGCTATATTTGGGTGAGGCACACGCTTGATGACGAGCGTGGGGTCGTGCACTATTGGGGTGTCACGACCCAAAATCTACTAAAGGTCGTGGTGGCGCCGGACACCGCTGTCAGGCCAGCCAACTCAAATGCTTAATTACATTCTTATTGTTAATAATTTCGGAAACACTTCTTTATTATAATTAAAACAAAACTCAGTAAGTTCCTCCAAATAATTAAGGAAATATTAAATCAACTTTCAAAATTTCTGAATAAATCCAATTACATCCCCAGAACCCGGTGTCACAAGTGCATGAGCAACTACTGATAAGGAAAATAGAATACAACACATGTCCGAAATACGGTGGACAGGGAATAAGATACAAAATGCTGAAAGGAACTACACTAGTTGCGGGTCGCCTCTAACAATGCAGCTCACCTAGTCCCAGCGTTATCCATGCTGCTACGCCCAATAGGCTGCTAGAGGTATATATACCTATGCAACAAAAATGCACAGAAGTGTAGTATGAGTACGTAATCAATGTGTACTCAGTGAGTATCCCGCCTAATCTCGAAGGAGTAGAGACGAGATGGCCAACTCCGACACTCACTAGAGGTCAATTAACAATATTCTAGAAATACGAGGAAAATTATGGATTTATAAAGTAGTTCAAATTCGCGAAGCCAGAAAACAGGTAAACACCTTCAACAATTAAGCAAGGTCTTCCAAGGTTTATTCTTTATTATCTTATCAATTTATATCAAGCCACGAAGGGCCAAATCCACATTTACAATAACATGCGCAAATCACACCGAGGCGACGGCCGATCCAACAGGAATGTAAACTGTGCACTGCCGAGGGTCGAGCAGCCCAAACCAATAGATGCATCTATTTAAATCTGCCAAGGCGTTCGGCCCATTCCATAAATAAACACATACCCTGCTCGCGAATCACGCATGCGACGCAGGTAAACATAAAATACATGCTCAAATAATCTATTAAGGATTTATCGGGGATATTATGACGACCCGGCCCGTCGTCATGAGAGTTACCGCCCCGTTTCCCCCTTAGTGTGTTGTTTCATGTTCTATATCAGTATTAGAGTCTATCGGGTGAATTTGGATTGATTCTGGTTGAAAATAAGGCATATAGCCTCTTAGAAGGGAGTTTGTTTTAGAAAAGTCAACCGGAAGTTGACTATGTGGTTAGAAGGCTCGGATGTGAATTCTGGTGGTTTGGTTAGCTTCGGGAGGTGATTTATGAATTAGGGGAGCGATCGGAATTGAATTTGGAGGTCCGGTGTAGAAATAGGCTTGAATTAGCGAAGTTGGAATTTTGGCGGAATTCGGTTGATAGGTGAGATTTTGATCCGGGAGATGGAATGGAATTCCGAGAGTTGCAGTAGCTTCGTTAGGTAATTTTGGATATGTCTGCAAATTTTCAGGTCATTCGGACGTCGTTTGGTCGGGTTTTTGAATAGATGTGAGATTCGGAAGTTTTAAGGGAAATTAAGCTTGAATCCGTGGTAATTTGGCGATTTTTGTGTTAAAGTACGTGTTTTTAGGATTGGAACAAGTTCGTATCATGTTTTAGAGTGGGTTTGTATTTTTGGTTGAGGTCTCGGGGGCCTCGGGATGGTTTCGGATGGTTAAACGGAAGGAAATTGGTAAAATTACAGGTCTGTTCTTAAAGCTTCTGGTATTTCCGCATATACGAAAATAGGACCGCAGGAGCGGTTCCGCAGATGCGGCAGATTGATCGCAAAAGCGGTCCGGAGGAAGGGCTGGATTTTCCGCAAAAGCGGAAGAATTCCGCAGGAGCGGACACCGCAGAAGCGGTGTATGACCGCATAAGCGGTCCAGGGTTCTTAAATTGAGACCGCATAAGCGGTCGAGGTAACCGTAGAAGCGGCTTCCGCAAAAGTGGTTTAAGACCGCAGAAGCGGTCGTATGGGTTAAGTAAAACCGCAGAAGTGGTCAAGAGGCCGCAGAAGCGGTAGCGGGACCGCAGAAGCGAAAAGCACAGAAGACTTAAGCGTTAGAAAACATTTTACACTTCGGGAAAGAGGCGATTTTGGGTGCTTTGGAGAGGATTCGAAGGGGATTCCATCAAGTATGAGTTTATAGCCTTGAATAATGTTGTTATGGTGTAAAAACAAGGATTTAACACTGAAAATTCATGAGATTATGGCTAAAAATCAAGAAATTAGGGCTTGGAGCAAAAATCTTAAATTTAGGATTTGAGGGGCCATTTGTGGTCCGAATTGGGAGTTCTTTGTATGTACGGACTCGTGGCGAGACGAGGAATCTGGAAATGTGAATTTTATAATTTTTTGAGAAGCGGGCCCGGGGCTCGGGTTTTGCCAATTTCGTGTTTTTGGGTGTTTTTCGAGTTATTTCGATTGGTTTATGTTCCATTAGCCTATTTTGATGTATTCCTATTGGTTTTGATCAGATTCGGCACCCGTGGAGGTCGATTCTCGAGGGAAAGACATTGCGGACTAGTTTTTGAGCCGGTTCGAGGTGAGTAATAGATGTAGATGATGACTTGAGGGTTTGAAACCCCGGTATATCACACTGTGACGCTATGATGAGGCGAGACACGTACTCTACTATGAGTGCGGGGTCGATTGTGGTTGAGGACTGTAAACTAGTCCGATCGAATGAGGTTGAACTATATCATTGGCTTGAAATTAGCCGATAAACCTCCTACTTGGATTGTTATGGAGATATTTGGGGCTGTGTGCCGACTATTTGGATCCCGTAGGGATTGTTATCACTGTTCCCATAACGTATAACATGTTTTCCTGATATTAGTCCTGAATTGAATATTGTATCGAAATGGCTAGTAAAACTCTAAGGTTTTAAACACCTAATTAAAATTCTGATAATTGAAACTAAAAA
>MU772449.1:46870-61814 GCA_026770625.1 Nicotiana glauca
GCGCCATCACGACCGGGGTTGGGGTCGTGACAGATATTTATCCAATTAAGGCAATTTCTCTGTTTAACAATTCAGGAAATGATATTTAATCTCTTTTTAAATTCATTTTCTAATCAAAGGTAAGTTAAACAATTCAAGTTATCAATGGGTTCATAATTAATCCAGGTATAACATGCTGATGGTCCTAACTACCTCAACAATAGCATAATAGTAGCTACGCACGGAATCTCGTCACCTCGTGCGAACGTAGCCCCCACATATAGGAGCACATAATCAATTATTTTACCTACGAGGTAAATTCCCCCTCACAAGATTAGAAAGGAGACTCACCTCGCTCCGAAGATCCATAATCGGCATTCTACATTCTTCCAAAGACTTGCACCAACGTACAATGCTCCAAAACTAGCCAATTAACGACAAACTAATGAGAACATGCTCAAATACTTGTTAACAATTCAAATTATACAAATTCCCAACTCCGTTTAGTGAAATGACAAAAATGCCCTCGGGCCCACGTGCCCGAATTTCGAAATTTCTCGAAGATAAAGGTTACCCATGACCTTAGGAACTCCAATATATAATTTTCTCTAAATTGCATACCCAAAATCGTGGCTAAATTCCAAGAATATAATTTTCTAGGTCTTCCTCTAACCCTCAATTTTCTACCCATTTTAATACTAAAATCCATACATAATTAATGTATTTAACTCAAAATAGGTAGGAATAACTTACCTTAACATTGTTGATGAATATCCTCTCTTGAACCCTTCCAAGAATCGCCCAAGCCATGAAACATGTGAGGGAAATGGCCAAAATCCGACTTTAAAAAAATGCTTCTGCCCCAACTATTTCCGCTCCTGCGAAAATATTCCCGCTTAAGCGGTTCCGCTTTTGCGGTCAAAAGCTGCTTCTGCGGTCCTTGGCTCAGCCCCCTTTTTCGCTTCTGCGATACCCTTTTCTGCAGATGCGGTCCACGAACCTTCGATCAAATTCGCTTCTGCGGCTCCCTCTACCGCTTCTGCGGTCCCCTTTCCGCAGAAGCGGAAGTACCAGCAACCAGCAAACTCAACCTTCCCAAAAATCCCATTTTTGATCCGTTAACCACCCAGAATCCACATGAGGCCCTCGGGACCGCAACCAATCATACCAACCAGTCCCAAAACACATTACGGACTTGCTCGAGGCCTCAAATCACATCAAACAACGCTAAAATCATCAATCGACCTCCAATCCAAGCTTTATGAACTTTAAACTTTCCAACTTCTATTTCCGATGTTTAAACCTTTCACATCACGTCCGATTGACCTCAAATTTTGCACACAAATCATATTTGACATTACAGACCTACTCCACTTTCGGAATTGGATTCCGACCCCGATATCAAAAAGTCAACCTCCGGTCAAACTTCTCAAAAACCTTCAAATTTCTATCTTTAGCCGAATGGCTTCAAAATGACCCACGGACCTCCGAATTCACTTCCGATCGCGCTCCCAACTCCAGAATCACCATGCGGAGCTACTCCCAGTCTCGAAACCCCAAATGGACATCGATAACACTAAAATACACTTCAAGCCAAATTTAAGAAATTTCTTCCAAACTGCTAACTTCCACCATAGGCGCCAAAATGCTCCCGGGTTATCCAAAACCCGAACCGGGCATACGCCCAAATCCGAAATCATCATATGAACCTGCTGGAACCTTTGGATCCCAATTCCAAGGTCGTTTACTCAAAATTCCAATCCTAGTTCATTTTTTCAACTTTAAGCTTCTCAATTGAGAATTTTCATTTAAATTTAACTCCGATCTTCCTGAATTTAAATTCCGACCATGCGAACAAGTCACAATACCTGAAATGAAGCTGCTCATGGCCTCATACTGCTGAACGACGCACTAGGGCTCAAAATGACCGGTCGGGTCGTTACATTCTCTCCCACTTAAACATACGTTCGTCCTCGAACGTGCTGAGAACTACTATACGGGAGTAGTATGAAATTGTTGTTTAGAACCTCATGCACCTTCCCGTGCTACCACAACTTAGCTGGGCACATTAGCTCGATAAGTTCTGAAGATACTCCCCTTTATTCAAGCAAAAAAGCCTTAGAGCCCAATTCCAACATCCGAAATTCTATGCCAGGCTTGTTTCCAACATACGATCATCGTATCAATCACTATAAACTGTACTCAAACATGACTGCATAACTCTGCTGAATTCACACTTGCATCACTTTACTCATAGGACCACAATAACATTTTTGTTTGAATTAATCGAAATTCCACTAATCTGATGCTCCCATTGCACCTCATGACCTATATAGGTCTTACTCTAACTATTACAATACCGCCACGACGGATGAGATGCCGAAAGTCATAATCAACTACCGAGTCAACCAATCATTGGGCCTATACTTCTGACAAGAAACATTACCACATTCTGAACCAAATAATGATCTTTGCTCCTTAATATACTTCATATAATCAGATTGCACTGATCCTAAATCCCATAATCTTGTCTCACCCAGAAATTGTTAAAATATCATATGATGCTACCAAGCGCCAATAGGCCACCAATTCGAACACAATGCCAAAGGAAAACAAACTCTGGAAGGAAGTATCTAACTCCCGCACTACTACGGACTTTCCTTAGAAAATAGGAAGCAAGACATACAAAATTAGCATATAGAAAACTACACTCAACATCACATTGTTGCGACATGCAACCCGATCCACACAGCATAACCATGGCGGCATGCCACCCGATCCTCACAATATAATCATGGCGGCGTGCCACCCGATCCAAGTAACATACCCATGGCGGCGTGCCACCCGATCCAAGTAACATACCCATAGCGGCGTGCCACCCGATCCACACGTAGAACTTACATAACGAGATGCACATCGAGCTAATTTGCTCATTGCAATAAAGTACCGAATCTAGGTCACAAGCATGTTAAGTGCATAATGCCATCCCTGAGGGGACATATAGCTCGATAAGATACAAAACTCAAGCACAACTGAGGTGCGATATACAATCTGAATCTCAAGAGCCATCTTGCTCATAATATGTCATTTCCACGCGGATCCTCAACACATAAATAATTTCTCAAGCCATCTCCCAACTCACACGGCGTAATATATTATTACACGAAATATTTGACAATGAGATAACACCCTAACTACTCCATAAGGAGCACGCTACTCAAATGAACACAACTGGCCTGACATAGAGCCCAAATTCACATTTAAATCCATCCACAGACCTCAAGTGGATCCTAATCATATCAAATTAAGCCAATGACCTTTCAAAGGTCCATACTAGTTCCCTCTCATCATAACACACAAGAACAACCTTCATAACCGGAGCAACCTACTCAGTTCGTAACTCAATAAACAAAGTGCTCACTAGGCCTAAATTCTCAAATTAATGATATACCACAATCCTCATATTTGGTTCAAATCTTTAGTCAATCAAGTGACTACATGTCACACTTATACAAGCTTCCCGTGGGGCATGCTCCCGCGATCTTCCGAAACAATAATGGGTCCGTTCATCCAGACCATCGGTCGCACTAACGCTGGAAAGCGATCGGAATCATTAACCAAAATACAAGCCCTCTTTGCAAAACACCAATCTCAGGTGACGCTGAAGACAATCCCAACTTACTTTAAACAACTAAACTCCTTTCCTGCTCATCCGAGCTTGCGACATCTTTGTCCACATCGAACTACAACTTGATTCTCGTTTCAAATTTCATATTACTCGCTGCACCCAATGTGCCTACATACGATAGAACACGACTTTCATCGCAACTCCGAAATCATTAATATTTTAACAATTCATCATATACGAACTTTTCACTTAACTCGCTTCAGGAGATTCATAGAAACACACAGGTTAATTCCCATAACCGTAGCATATGCAAATCTCTAAGTAGTGGCCCAAGCCACAATATTCCTTCCGGAATCCGCTTCCACTTAACAAGCCATAACTGGAGAATGCTTCTTAATAACATCAATTACAGCGGCCGACAACCTCACACGTTCCGCCAAAAATCATACGTATAACTCGATCACGCTGAACGAACTGATCACAGACCCTAACATGCCAAATTCAACTATGGTTAATCAATCCACCTTCTCCCAATTCATCCTTGCTTGCCTTAGAAATAAGACTAACTCCATTCAACACATAATATACTCCATCTACACTCACCGCGAGTGACCTTGAATCACAAAACCATGCCGTCTCAATTCCCATGAACTATTTCATATCACTCAAATGCTACACCACAAGTCAAAATGTCATAGAACATTCTGGTCACCTTCTCATAAGCTGCTACAAAGCTTGATTCTTAACTGTACTCATAGGCTCGAAATCGTTAGGCACCACACTTTAACTTCTGAATCCACTAGAACCATTATTGAGAGCCACCCGCTCTGACTTGGTCCCAAATATAATTCACTCCATAATTCTTATAACACACGAATACTCTCTTGGCGAAGCACCCGGCGAAATCACTTCCTCTGAAACCTGTATCTATACTAGGCATAAGTCCTGAAGCTTTTTCCAAGTCCGGACATGAGCCAATAAGGCCAACCATCGCATGCCTCCAACAATTCATTTGCTCGAATTACCACTTATGGTCTTTTCTCATAGCTGAAATAATCCATCAATATGCTAATAACCAGAAATCACGCAAGTAGTTAATCATACAGCCCAATCATAAGCGGTGGGACTCTCCCACTTAGCTTGAAGCCATCATTTCCCAATTCTTGAGTTCGCCTGACCTTTTTACCTCTCATTGACTTAACCTCGTGCCACCAATTATCAAAATCTGTCGGGATCTTCCTATAAATCCACATCTTTCATATTCGGAGTCATCATCCACATTCGCACGACCGATCTCTTTGTTGAACAACCAATATAATTCCTTGCAGAAGCTTCGCCAACCACGCGACCGCTAATCCACTCACGGGGAATAACCCACCTAGGGGAATCACCTCCCGACATCTTTCCACGCCGCTGCACGGGGTACATTCACTATGACACCAATAGCCCATCCTGAGTCCGAGCTCACCTTCCAGCTGCACAAGTCCATTCGCCCCTCACGGACATCAATTAAATATGTGGCAACATCCTCCCAATTCAGGGTTATGCTGCACCCTCCTCCATTTCAAGCAGCTCCTTTTCGCCATATCAATCTTCTGCTGCATAATAGCCCATACTTCAAATCATACCCGCAGACTTCGATCACCAATCATTAAGAATCCCCAATTCGATCCAAACTCTCCTTACGACGTGTAGTCTTCCTACTACCACGCCCATATGCAACACCCGCCACTCTCCCACTTTGGCAGAACTTATCTCCTTAAATGGTCACTCGACCTTGCTTCTCATACTTGGCCTTCTAGAAATTTTAAACACCACCTGACAACTCCCACATGTCCTTCCTCATACTACGCTGCTCAATTGTTGCCTTAAATAAAATTTATCTTCATAGAACTCGAATCCACAATTTGCTACTAACCCTAAACTTTTTCGAAGATCGTCTTCATTGAACCGTCAACATCTTGAAATACTGATTTAATCCAGAACCACCGCACCCTGTGATATCTGATAGTTGTATCTCCAATACTATTTCACAATATCTTGCCCCAAGGCAAATTGTAGCAGATCCTAACACCAACAAACTTAATGCGTTCAATTAGGACAACAACACACCCATATAGAGGAGAACTCCACCACGCTTGCAATTACCACATTTCATTACTTCTACCAGTCCACATCTGACCATCCCTAGTTCGATTGTCCTTCCCTTGCCGGGAACAAATACTGAATCCCTTTGATTAAACACTGAGTAAACCTCCCTTCAATTCATTTACTGCCCCGACACGTGGGCAAACACCCTACATCACAAGAACATTGCGGAATAATCGCTCATAAGCATTATGGCAACCTGTTCCTAGCCTCAAGGCTCTTAGAAGTTCTGTTACTGAGCTGAAATAGTGGAATATCCTTCCATAAGGCGACCATAATAGTCGAATCAACTATACCGGGAGAATCATCCCGCACCACATTTGTAGTGCCATTACAATCCTTCAATTTTCGATTTATAACAAGCGCCCACGTAAGATTGAGTAGGAAGAAATCAAAGGCATAAGACTCAAAGGAATTGAACCGCATGATAAGGAAATCAAGAAGAGAAGTACTCCTAACAGCCCTGTAGCCTCCCGAGAATAAGTACAGACGTCTCCGTACCGATCCGCGAGACTCTACTAGACTTGCTCATGACTCGTGAGACCGACGGTAACCTAGTGCTCTGATACCATATTGTCATGACCCAAAATCCACTAAGGGTCGTGGTGGCGCCGGACACCGCTGTCAGGCCAGCCAACTCAAATGCTTAATTACATTCTTATTATTAATAATTTCGAAAATACTTCTTTATTATAATTAAAACAATACTCAGTAAGTTCCTCCAAATAATTAAGGAAATATTAAATCAACTTTCAAAATTTCTGAATAAATCCAATTATATCCCCAGAACCCGGTGTCACAAGTGCGTGAGCAACTACTGATAAGAAAAATAGAATACAACACCTGTCCGAAATACAGTGGACGGGGAATAAGATACAAAATTTTGAAAGGAACTACACTAGTTGCGGGTCGCCTCGAACAATGCAGCTCACCTAGTCCCAGCGTCATCCATGTTGCTACGCCCAATAGGCTGCTAGAGGTATATATACTTGTGCAACAAAAATGCACAGAAGTATAGTATGAGTACGTAATCAACGTGTACTCAGTGAGTATCCCGCCTAATCTCGAAGGAGTAGAGACGAGAAGGCCAACTCCGACACTCACTAGAGGTCAATTAACAATATTCTAGAAATACGAGGAAAATTATGGATTTATAAAGCAGTTCAAATTCGCGAAGCCAGAAAACAGGTAAACACCTTCAACAATTAAGCAAGGGCTTCCAAGGTTTATTCTTTATTATCTTATCAATTTATATCAAGCCATAAAGGGACAAATCCAAATTTACAATTCTCAAGCGACAAATAACATGTGCAAATCACACCGAGGCGACGACCCGATCCAACAGGAAAGTAAATTGTGCACTGCCGAGGGTCGAGCGGCCCGAACCAATAGATGCATCTATTTAAATCTGCCGAGGCGTTCGTCCCGTTCCATCAATAAACACACACCCTGCTCGCAAATCACGCATGCGACGCATGTACACATAAAATACATGCTCAAATAGCCTATTAAGAATTTATCGGGGATATTTATCCAATTAAGGCAATTTCTCTGTTTAACAATTCAGGAAATGATATTTAATCTCTTTTTAAATTCATTTACTAATCAAAGGTGAGTTAAACCATTCAAGTTATCAATGGGTTCATAATTAATCCAAGTATAACATGCTGATGGTCCTAACTACCTCAACAATAGCATAATAGTAGCTACGCACGGAATCTCGTCACCTCGTGCGAACGTAGCCCCCACATATAGGAGCACATAATCAATTATTTCACCTATGGGGTAAATTCCCCCTCAGAAGATTAGAAAGGAGACTCACCTCGCTCCGAAGATCCATAATCGACATTTTACAGTCTTCCGAAGACTTGCACCAACGCACAATGCTCCAAAACTAGCCAATTAACGACAAACTAATGAGAACATGCTCAAATACTTGTTAAATTCCCAACTCCGCTTAGTGAAATGACGAAAATGCCCTCGGACCCACGTGCCCGGATTCCGAAATTTCTCGAAGATAAAGGTTACCTATGACCTTAGGAACTCCAATATATAATTTTCTCTAAATTTCATACCCAAAATCGTGGCTAAATTTCAAGAATATAATTTTCTAGGTCTTCTTCTAACCCTCAATTTTCTACCCATTTTCATACTTAAATCCATACATAATTAATTTATTTAACTCAAAATAGGTAGGAATAACTTACCTTAACATTGTCGATGAATATCCTCCCTTGAACCCTTCCAAGAATCGCCCAAGCCATAAAAAATGTGAGAGAAATGGCCAAAATCCGACTTTAAAACAATGCTTCTGCCCCAGCTATTTCCGCTCTTGCGGAAATATTCACGCTTAAGCGATTTTACTTTTACGGTCAAAATTCGCTTCTACGGTCCTGGGCTCAACCTCCTTTTCTGCTTCTGCGATACCCTTTTCCGCAGATGCGGTCCCGAACCTTCGATCAAATCCGCTTCTACAGCTCCCTCTACCGCTTCTGCGAGGCCGCTTCTGCGGTCCCCTTTTCGCAGAAGTAGAAGTACCAGCAACCAGCAAACTCAGCCTTCCCAAAAATCCCATTTTTGATCCGTTAACCACCCGGAATCCACCCGAGGCTCCCGAGACCCCAACCAAACATACCAACCAGTCCCAAAACACATTACGGACTTGCTCGAGGCCTCAAATCACATCAAACAACGCTAAAATCATCAATCGACCTCCAATCCAAGCTTTATGAACTTTGAAATTTCCAACTTCTATTTTCGATGTTTAAAACTATCAAATCACGTCCGATTGACCTCAAATTTTGCACACAAATCATATTTGACATTAAGGACCTACTCCACTTTCGGAATTGGATTCCGACCTCGATATCAAAAAGTCGACATCCGGTAAACTTCTCAAAAACCTTCAAATTTCTATCTTTAGCCGAATGAGTTCAAAATGACCTACGGACCTCCAAACTAACTTCCGATCGCGCTCCCAACTCTAGAATCACCATGCAGAGCTTCTCCCAGTCTCGAAACCCCAAACGGACATCGATAACACTAAAATTCACTTCAAGCCAAACTTAAGAAATTTCTTCCAAACTGCTAACTTCCACGATAGGCGCCAAAACGCTCCCGGATTTTCCAAAACCCGAACCGGGTATACGCCCAAATCCGAAATTATCATATGAACCTGCTGGAACCTTCGGATCTCGATTGTGAGGTCGTTTACTCAAAATTTCAATCCTAGTTCATTCTTTCAACTTTAAGTTTCTCAATTGAGAATTTTCATTTAAATTTAACTCCGATCTTCCTGAATTTAAATTCCGACCATGCGAACAAGTCACAATACCTGAAATGAAGCTGCTCATGGCCTCAGACTACTGAACGACGCGCTAGGGCTCAAAACGACCGGTCGGGTCGTTACATAGGGATTATGACTTGGTCCGTTCCGATGGATGATTTTACCGCGTATTTGATTGAAAACTATTTACTATCATCATTTATTGGGATGAATGCCATATTGGGCTTCGTGACAACTGTTTGAACCCTTCGGGGCTTTTATTTGATATTTTCTCACTATTTTAACTTATTACTTGAATTCAGTCATGTTATTTTCCACTGTTTGACTACTAAGCCATTTTTACTCAATTTTTGAGACTTAAATGATGTTTGGGCTGAGAAACACTATTTTATGCCCGAGGGTCTTGTGATGATTTTTGACTGAGTGAGGCCAAGGGCCTGTATTGTGAGGAAACACTAATACTGATTTGAGGCCGAGGGCTTGAGATATATACGCCATGAGGTGGCTTGATTGATATGAGGATGAGGGCCTTGATTTAATGCCACGAGATGGCATGTTATTGTGCTTGAGCCGTAAGGGGGCCCTCCAGGAGTCTACACACCCCCAGTGAGCGCGGGTACCCATTGTGATATGAGATTGAGCCCGAGGGGCTGGTATGGTTCTGAGATGTTTCCCGAGGGGCAGATTTATTGATATTGTGCCCGAAGGGTGAACTTCTATTTGTTTACTTTACCTTAACTGTTTGTCAATTTACTGGTTTATTTGTTGAGAAAAGAATTTTACTTGATTTTTACTGGATTTTACTGTTTTTAACTGATTTTACTACTTCTTTATAGAATGTCTTGTGCCTTACGTATTTTCTTACTTTCAGTCATTATTTATATTTATTACTCACTGAGTTGGATTACTCACTTTACTCCCTGCACACTGTGTGCAGATTCAGGCGCATCCGGTCCCGCTCTTGAGTGCCGATTCATTCCAACTTCAGGAGGATCTTCGAGGAGTCTTTAGGTAGTTGTTGGCGTTCACAGCCTGGAGCTCCTCTCTATCTATTTCTTTTATGTTCTTAGTTCAGTATTTAAAACTCTATAGTTACATTTGAGGATTTGGTATTGTCAGATGCTCGTGAATTGTGACACCCCAGTTAAGTTGTGTCGGGCTATATTTTCGCTACTTATTATCATTAAGCCATTTTTATACTGCTTTTATGCTGTTTAACTATTTTTAATAATGAATTGGGTTTGGTTGGTTGGCCTTGTCTTCACGAGAGGCGCCATCACGACCGGGTTTGGTGTCTGGGTCGTAACACCCTTCCAGAGTTCGTTTCCTTGTGTACACGTTCGAGTTTGTAGCTTATTGGCACGTTGGCTTATTGTCTTAGCATCTCGTATTGGATAAGACGAGATTATTGGATCTAGGATCACTACAGTCGGATTATATGAAGTATATTAAAGAGCAAATACTATTATTTGGTTCAGAATGAGATAATGGTTCTTGTCGGGAGTATAGCCTCAATGATTTATTGACTAGATAGTTGGTTATGAATTTATACACGTCTCTTCCGTAGTAGAGGTATTGTAAGAGTTAGAATGGGACTTATATATGTCATGGGTGCATTGTAAGCATCAGATTCGGGAAATATTGGCTATAATGATTAGGGAATGTTATTATGGTCTTGTGAATGATGTGGCGCATGGTGTCAATTCAGAAAGGGTGTGAAATCATGTTCTGGTACAGCGTGTGGTGATTGATACGGTGTTCATTGATTGTAAGCAGGCCTGGCGGAGAATTTCGGGTGTTGAAATTTGGGTTCTAAGCTTATTTTCTCGAATAAAAGAGAAAATCTTAAGATTTGCTCGAGCTAATGTGCTCAACTAAGTTGTGGTAGTACGAGTGGGTGCACGAGGAATTTATTAGTGATTGCAGACAACTCTAGCGTAGTTCTTAGCACGTTCGACGACGAACGTATGTTTAAGTGGGAAAGAATGTAACTACTCGATCAGTCATTTTGAGCTCTAGCATGTCGTTCGGTAGTTTGAGGCCATGAGCAGCTTCACTTCAGATATTATGACTTGTACGCATGGTCAAAAATTAAGTTTCGGGAAGTTTGAAATTTATTTGGAAAGAAAATCCTCATTTTGGAAGCTTTAAGTTGACAGAATTAATTAAGGTTTTATTTATGAGTAAATGAAGCCCGAATCGAGATTAGAAGGTTCCAACAGGTTCATATGATGATTTTAGACGTGGACGTATGTCCGAATCGAGTTTTGGATAACCCAAAAGCGTTTCAGTGCATATTGTGGAAGTTAGCATTTTTGAAAAATCTCATAAGTTGGGTTGAAGTGCATTTCAGTGATTATCGATGTCTGTTTGGTATTGCGAGTCTGGGAATAGCTAATTATGATAATTTTGGTATTGGGAGCGTGAACAGAAGTGGATTTGGAGGTCCGTAGATCATTTTGGAGTCATTTGGCTAAAGTTAGAAATTTGAAGGTTTTTAAAAGGTTTGACAGGAGGTGGGCTTTTTATCTGATTCCGAAAGCTAGATTAGCTCCGCAATGTCGAATATGACTTGTGTGCAAAATTTGAGGTCAATCGGGTTTGATTTGATAGGTTTAGACATCAAATATAGAAGTTTGAAATTCTAAAGTTCATTAAGCTTGAATTGGAAAGCGATTCATGGTTTTAGCATTGTTTGATATGGTTTAAGCCTCGGGCAGGTCCGAGTTATGTTATGGGACTAGTTGGTGTGATTGGGCGGGGGTCTCAGTGGATTTCGGGTGATTAAAGGATTTAAAATAGAATTTGAGGAAGGGCTGAAGCAGTTGCTTCTGGTGTAACCACACCTGCGAGGTTTTGCCTGCAGAAGCGGCCATGAGGGTCGCAGATGCAATCTAGGATAGGAGTGCTGGGACCATAAATGCAGTCATCCCGTCACATAAGCGGGACCGCACCTGCAAAAGAGAAGGCGCAGATGCGAGTTGAGGGGCTGGAGGAGGACAGCAGAAGCAGATTATAGGCCGCACCTGCAGATAAGGTGACCGCAGGTGCGGGGATCGCTGGGCAGTGTGGTTTCTTTAAAGCGAGGGTTGGCTCATTTCACTCTATTCTTCCATGGAAACCGATTGTGGAGAAACTTTGAGGTGTCATTTTAATCACCAAGCATGAGGTAAGTAGTTTATACTAGTTTTGAGATAAATATATCGATTATGTATATGTTTTAACATGGAAATTGGTGAAAATTTTAGGATATTGAGGAAAACCTAGAAAATTGTATTATTGGAGTTTGACCATGATTTTGGACATGAAATTGAGAGTAAATTATATATTTGAGTTCGTGAGGTTATGGATAAATTTTATTTTCAAAAAATATCGGAATCCGGGCACGTGGGCCCGAGGTGATTTTTATCGACTTTTCGATCAGGGTTAGAAATTGTTATAACTTAGATTTTTAATGAGTAATTGAGCGTATATTAATGGTTTTGCATAATTATTGCTAGTTTTGGAGCATTGTGCATCGGTTCGAGTTGTTTGAAGGGCTCGGGAGCCGGTTATGAAGCTTCAGAGCAAGTCTCCTTTCTAACCTTGTAAGAGGGAATTAACCCCATAGGTGAAATAATCAAATATGTGCTTCTATTTTTGGGGGCTATGTACGCATGAGGTGACGGAGTTCATGCGTATCTACTATTATGCCTATATCCAGGTAGTTTTAGGCTACATCATGCCTTGTTGATATTGTTGTTGATTTATATTTACTATTTGCCTTGAGAAGAAATAAGATTGGGGTTTGCATAATATTCATGTTCAAAGGAATTTAAATTGAGAAATTTAAGAATTTAAGTGTTCCCATTAAACTTATTATTTTTAAAAAGAATTGAGGAATATTAATAACTTAAGGAACCTATGAGCAATCGCGTCACATGTATGTTTCGCGAGCAGGGAAAATTACCTTAAAAGCTTCCACGTTGAATTGTCTCTATTTTTGAAAAGAATCAAGGATAGGATTTTGACTTATTAATAAATTTATATTTGACCGCATCGCTTGTATGATTTGCGAGCGGGGAAATTCCTTAAATCTATATTTGTCTGCGTCGCATGTATGATCCGCAAGCGGGGTATTTCCTTCTAGTACTCTCATGGAAGCGGCCCGATCACCTCAAAAGGTTAATAGATGTATCTATAGTTCGCGTCATTCAACCCTATGGCAGTGCACAGTTTACTTTTGTGTTGGATCGGGTCATACACTTCGGCATTTCCTATATATACACACACACACACACACACACTATTCTCATGGAATTGTGTGTAATATTTGGCTAGAAGCCAGTGTATCTGAGGGTTTTTTCCTGATTTGAAAAACTTACTTTATGAAATCCACTATATTTATATATATGCTCCGGTCAGAAGAGTCTCTTTGAGAGTATTGTATTTACTTTCTATCCAAATTCGTATTCCAGATAGTTATTGTACTTCATTTGATTTCCTAGTGATTGCTCATGCACTTGTGACACCGGATTCTAGGATGTCTATAGGATTATTCAGTATTTAAATTTGTTAAAGACATTATTATTTATTCAGTGAAATTCATTATTAATTGTTTAATGTATAAAAGAGATGATTTCAAAAATATTAAAACAAAAAATTATTATTTGGTTTTGGCTTGCCGGATAGTGGTGTTCGGTGCCATCATGATCTTTAATGAAATTTTGATTGTGACAGAATGATATTTGTTTATAGTTAAGGGAGGAGTTTGATTTTTAAAGCAAAGTTAAGGAATATAAGTGGTTTTCACCCCAAAAATAATATATTTACTTAAAATTCCCTTTTTTTTCTTCTTATTTGGAAGAAAAAATTTTACGAACAATATTGTTCAATTTGATTAAATTTTCCTTTAATGACAAAAGTTAGAGAATTTTGGCATAAGTCAGCAAAAACCCAGTCAAGCCATAAATAACATAGGTCGGCAGAAACCACGAGTGCTGAAAATCCATCTATTTCTTTCGCACATAGCTTTTGGCTTAATTTCATTTATGACTCATCTGTTTCATCTTATACGATTTTATTTAGTTGAACATATAATGTTTAAAAAGGTAAGTAATACTTACAATTTGTCGTATTAAAAACAAGCCATAATTTTTTTGTCATTGTAAAATATTTGAGTTATTATATATATGATATCACATTTCTGTCATTATAAAGTTTATTATTAATGATAAAATAAAAAAATAAGTTAAATTACATTTAAAAATTAGTAAATAGTCATTAAGAGTTTATTAAAAAGGATTTATTATTTGTTG
Organism: Nicotiana glauca; assembly: GCA_026770625.1. Classification (NCBI taxonomy): domain Eukaryota; kingdom Viridiplantae; phylum Streptophyta; class Magnoliopsida; order Solanales; family Solanaceae; genus Nicotiana; species Nicotiana glauca. Next base: position 61,209 of record MU772449.1, read on the forward strand.
TATCTTTTTTCTTTTATCCTTATTTGTTTGTTCATTTCGTTGGGTGTGGGAGTGCACAAAACCACTAACGTGTGTTGCACTGTGAATCATGCCGTCCCAGAAAGTAAGCAACCATCAAACCAAGTCTTTCATCACTTTCCCTTTCTTTCACTCCTCTCTTCCTCTCTTATATGTTTAAAAATAATACTGTGATGAAAAATAAAAATAGAAGAACAATATTGTAGAGAAAGAGAAAGGGGATTCTTATTGAATTTTAGGGTCAATTATAATGAAATAGAACTCTCTATTTATAGGGGGAATGTGATTTAGCCACCAAGTAATAAACCATAGAATCTATCTAAATATAGACATTCGCCATAAATAAAATCATATTTATAACACTCCCCCTTGAATGTCTATTCAACAGATAATATGTCTTATTAAAACCTTAACTAAAATAAAATTCAGTGGAAAAAAATTATAGAGAAGGAAAAAAAGTACACATATCTAACAATAAGCCTTTTGGTTGCCTCATTAAAAACCTTACAAGGAAAACCCAATGGTACAAAATCTTGTAAGGAAAAAAGAGTGCAATGCGCATTAATCTTCTCCCCTCCCCCCCCCCCC